>PVLA01002601.1:0-259018 GCA_004027455.1 Hydrochoerus hydrochaeris | reverse complement strand
GGGAAGGGAAAGGGAAGGGAAGGGAAGGGAAGGGAAGGGAAGGGAAGGGAAGGGAAGGGAAGGGAAGGGAAGGAGAGAGAAATACACTGCTGAACCTCAAACAGGAAGGACTCTTGGCCCTGCTACCTTAGGGATTAGCCTCCAAGACACTATATGAAATAAACCAATTACTAAAAAAGGATGTGTCTGACTGCACTGACCTGAAGCAACTGGAGCGATCAGACCCAGAGAGACAAGCAGGGCACTCTTGGTGACAAGAGCCTGGGAGAGGAGGGGTGGGAATTATTCAGCCGGCAGAGTTTCATTTCACAAGATGGAAAGACTTCCGGAAGTTGGCTGCACAGAAGTATCAGTAGGATTAACACCACGGAACTTTATACTCAGAAACAGCTAAGATGCTAAATTTATGCTAGGTATATTTCATCGTAATTACATCTTTTTATATGTAAACAAATCATCATATGCCTCTGCTTCACACTTCTAGTTGCTTTTCAGGAAACTTGCAATATATATATATATATATATATATATATATATATATATATATTTTTTTTTTTTTTTAATGGGAAAATATTTCAAGGAAAGGGTTTTCCGTGGTCAGTCAGATAAATTCATAAGCTATGATTTCCCCTGGAATCCAAAATGTGAATTGAAATATGAACACCTATCCTAGCCATGCGACTCCAGGTCACCAGCTTGACGCATGCTTTGGCTCTGTGTGGCTGTGAGGGCTGCGACTCTGAGGACAACACCTGCTAGGACCCTCTCTGCCGCTGGCAGTGTCACATCATCTGCCAAATGCACCAGGCTGGGAGAAGAAAGGTTCTCGCATTTCTCATTAAGACACATAGCTACCGAAAAATAAATAAAAACAAATAGATGAACAAGCAAGGACCAGATTATTTCTTTCTCAGAACTGGGGGATGAACCCACAGCCTCTGTTCTGAGCTACATCCTTAGTCCTTTCTTTACTTTGAGATAAAGTCTTGCAAGTTGCCCAGGGAGGACTCAAACTTGTGAACGTGAGATCTTCCTGTCTCAGTGTCCCCGGATGTTGAGGTTGCAGGCACAGATCCCTGCAGCCGGGTCAGGACCAGATGCTAATGATTTCACTCCTGAAGGGTAGAGAAACTTATTCTTGTCATGGGTCAGCCAAAGATAAAAACTCTGGGTGGCTGTAACCTGCGGGATTTATTCTACAGCTAAGGAGGAGTTGGCCCAGAAAGAACAACGGTAAAAATGAGCTGACATAAGAAGCTTTATATTAACATTTAACTCTGCTCCTACTAGCAGCAAGTATGTGGGGGGGGGGGACCAAGGAACCAGCAAAATTAAAATATGCTTGAAATTGGATTATTTTTGATAGAAGAAAAATAATGCAGCTAGAAATTATGATGTTTAATTTTACTTATCTGTAAAGGTGCGTCTATAGCTAGATCACACCTGCCTTTATTCCAGACATGTAGTTTTGCTTCCCTCTAGGTGAAAATTACTGAGTTTCTAGGTAAAACACTGAACTTACATTTGCAACTGGCAAAGGCTCCTCATTTGGCAGATCATTGTCCAACAGGAACACAGAGTAGGAAACAAAGATCCAGGTGAGACCGAACTATGGAGACTCCTTGGGCACTTGGGCAGTGTGCATCTTAAAAGCTCTGCTCACTGATTGGCTTCCGCTGATAGATCTTGATACAGCTCAAGAAAAATGCTCTTGCAGTGTTTCTGAACAAAAACAAGCAGGTAGCAGTCCTCGGTCCAGACCCTCTCCGCTTTCTATCGCTTGACCCTCTATTTGCTGCGTGTAGCCAAACATTCACAGAAACCCCAGGCAGGCAGGCAGGCGCATATAGGAATCTGCTCAAGGCGCAAAAGACAAGAACTTAGACAGGAAGCCACTTTGTCACCTTTCCCATGGTTTCAGTTCCCATCTTCCTGCCAGATCCTTAATCTAGATCTACATTCCTTTTCTCTGCAATCATGCTGGTTCCTGTAAATTACTCAACATGTATTCACTGGAAGGGCTGGAGACATAGCTCAGTGGTAGAGGGCTTGCTTGGCATGCATGGCACCCTAGATGCCATCTGCAGCACCACACACAACTCCCTATTCACTGGGAAAGAACAAATGAATTATTGAATCAATGAGTGAGCACTCCTTGAATACTGCCAACTCTTCCAGATAGGAAAGTTTGCAATCATCAAACATGTGGCTCCCTCAAGAGCAGAGACTGGCTGTGCTTTTGTTCAAACCAGCACGGTATGCTGAAGAAAGGAGCCAGAGAAATTAGAGCTAAAGCTCTCTGGACCTTCTTGAGGGACACGTTCATTTAGTGTTGTTAGCAAGTTCAAATGTACACACGTGCACTTTAAGGCAGGCGCGGAAATCAGTTGTTTTTAAAATACTTGCCTCACTACCGCCCCTGGAGAGTTAAGCTGTTTGGATCCTGCAGAGAGAAAACTGGACCGTTTTGTCGTCAGACTTCTAAAAAGAAAAAGTCGAAGGGCCCCTCACTAACGTCTGGGGTGAAGACTCGGAAGGAATGTGGCTCTCGGTCACGTGTGATGGCTTCTTTACAGGAAATGCGACCTACTCTGAATCAAGAAGAAACAAAGGCACTAATCCTCTAAGGCTGGAGAATATGGAAAAAATTGTTTCCAAGTAACCGATCCACGTGCCAAGTATCAGTAATAACTACCCGGTGTGACCGAAATATATGCCGCATGTTTCAGCTAAAAGCAATTATAGTAGAAGATAAACTGCCATTCGTTCTCTTCAGAATACTCCCCTCTGCTTCCAATGCTCTTACTCCATCATTCTTGTCACTGTCAAAAACAGTTCTAAAGTTCTCCTCTATACCTTTATGAGGTGTTTTGAAAGATACAGGGAATGCTCCTGCCGAGTGGCACCCAACAGAAAGGCAGACTTGTAAAAACATGATGGGGTGTCCTCACTCCCTTATTCCCCAGATCTGGAACCATATGACTTCTTGTCCCCAAAGTCAAATGACCCTGCAAAGGAAATGTTTGAAATCCATTCAGGACATGGAGGCGGCCACAACAGCGCAACTAAAAAGACACTCAGGGGAGAGGATGTCCAGAGCTGCTTCAGAAGGTGGCAAAAAGGATGGGACCAGTGCATGCAAAGTGAAGAGGGGGTGCTCTGAGGGGGGGGGGTTAATGGTAATGAGTCTTGAACTGTAATAATTTTTGAAAAATAAACATTCACCATGTTCTTGATCATACTTCATACTTCCAAAAAATGTACCATCTGACACCCTTCTAGCAGGAGTCAGACGCTCCCATGTCCGGTGTCCTCCTTCTTACTCTTGCGTGCGCCCGTGTCTATTCATGCGCCCTCTTCCTCACAGATCCTATTCATTCAGACTTGGGAATCCCTCATTCACAATGAGCCAGTTAATTTCACTTGCATATAACTTATGAATAAAATGAAAAGAAAGCAATTAAGCCGTATAAATAAGACTGGCATGCCTAGCCCACTGAAGCTGTCCTATTTGTGAGGATATTAGTGTATTAATCACACGCATGAAAATTGCTGCCCCTTAGAAAAAATGAGTGCCCTGTGTTGAATGAGGCAAGTTTAACAGTCTGAACTCAGATAATTTTCTTAACAAGAGCTATGCCCTCTTCCAGAAAACAATATTTAGTAAGACCCCAGCAAATAGTCTTTCTGGCTTTTCACCAAATCAGGCTGCCTTTGTCTTGCCACTAGGGTAACATTCCCTGAGCTTACTGTCCTGAGCTCAGAAGCAAAAGACAAGAAGATTCAGGTTTCAAGAACTCAGAGAAAGTGTGTGCGTACACATGGTCTTGCACATAGGGGTTCACATCTTTTAGGCCTGGAAATTAGTGTACAGTAAGAGGTGTGATGAAAAAGAACTATGCTAAATATTTAAGTAAAATATAGAAATTTGCCATGACAAAGACACACTGTCATTAATCACCCCTCAAAACACCCCCATGGCTTCGAACACACTTTTCCTACTGTTCTGGCAACTCATCAGCCTCTTTCAGGAGTGTCTTTTACGTCCACCTTTGTGTCTTGGTCAACTCAAAATGTTTACGGCGATTTCAGTCAAATGAAAACACTACAGTGTGTCTTCATCCGACTTATTCACCCCACCTGTGTGTCACTCCTGACTCTTCCCCAAACTCAGAATGATCCTGAAAGCCAAATACTGTATTTTGAACCAATTCAGGCCATCGAGGCAGCTTCCACAGCATAGCTAAAGACACTCAGGAAAGAGTACTCCAGAGCTGTTTCAGAAAGCAGCAAGAATGATGGGAGAAGTGTGCTGGAAGGGCTATGAGTGGCACTAAAGGCAGTTAATAAATTTTTAAGGATGTAAACATTCGCTGTGTTGTGTAATCATTCTTGCATTCCAAGGTGATCATTTAGAGAACTCTCCTTTTGAAAAAAGTCTTCGTATTTTTATTGTAAGACTTGTTTGTGATCACGATTTGTACCCACTTAGATCAAATTTTCCAAGTCTTTCAAAGTCATTGTAAAGAGATTCTTCACCTTCCTCCCCTAGATAAAAAACACAAACCACCAAAAAAAGGTAAATCTTTAAAATGATAAAATCATCTTTCCCACTTATGTGTACTCCTTAATTCATCCATGGTTAACACGATTCAGTTTTATTTTATTCTGGCTAGAACACTTAATGTGAGCTAGAAACACCAAGTTTTTTAAGTGTAGAGGGCTATACTGTCAACTACAGGAATAATGCTGTACAGCTGACTCTCACTCTTCTTGTTTAACTGAAATTTTATGCTCCTCTGCTATGAATTGGGTAAGTGTCCCCCAGAGGTCCTGTGTTCAAAGCTTGGTCCCCAGAATTGCACTACTGGGAGATGGTGGCACTCTCAGGTGACAGGGCCTGGTGGGAGACCTTAGGTCACTGGGGTGCACTTTTAAAGGTGACTGGAGATGCTTCCTGCCTGGTGATGGGATCATTTTTGTCCTACCCATTTCTGTGCCCCCACCATTGTCACCTGCACCCCTGTCAGAGGCCAAAGCAATAGAACCACTTGGTCACCAATTGGAAGCCCAAACCATACACTAAACAAATCTTGTCTTTTGTAAGTTAATTATCTCAGTGATTTTGTTACGGTAACAGGAACCTGATGCATGCCCTTGACATATATCTTTCCATCCTTCAGTGGGCAAAAGAACTGTAAGACTAACAGAAAAAAAATTAATAAAAGTGGCCCTAGTAAGCCCTTTTCTCATAAATAATTACTTTAAATGTAAATGGATTAAACATTATTCACTTTTAAAATAGCTGCTATTAAAGAGAAATGAACAGTTTATGAGAAAGTATGGAAAAGAACCAAGGCCAGCTTCCAAGGCACTTCCAGAACTGATGTCTCTTTTGCCCTCGCCAGGGGGTGGTGAAGCTTGGGCAAGCGAAGGTCACTTTCAAGGTCACTGCGTCATATGCTCCGCGGGCACCAGAATTCCACATGCGAGGAGAAGACACAATGATGGGTCTTGGATTTGCAGTTCTGGGAATCCTTAACTCTTCTCGGCTTTCCCTCTTAGGAACACCAAGTGCGATATTTAACTTCTGCTAACAGCCATGCTGATAGCTGTGTGGCAATGTGTGTGTGTGTGTGTGTGCGTGTGTGTGTAGAAAACAAAGGACATGTTTCCCCAGCTAGGAAGAACAGCCGTTTCTCACTTATGAGGATCAGAGAATAACCCACTTCCACTTGTCAGCCTACCCAAGCCTGTGAGTGATCAAGACTCAGTGAGTCAGAAGCAGCAGCCTCTTAACTCTGGCCAAGAGGACCACGAGGGAAGGTGACATGAAGAGACCTCTCCTTGTCCCCAGTGGTGCCATCTTGGTCTCTTCAAGCTCAACAAGCCTCCTGATGGGAGGGGAAACTTGGAGCCCCGAACCTCTTCTCTTTAGTGGGCGCACATAAGCCCTCACCCTGCATTGCTAAAGGGAGCCTGGGCTCCCAAGGGGAGTGTCAGAGCCCTGGGACACAGTGTCCACTCCCTCGAGTCTGATGGGACAGAGCGTCACTCCTCCCTCATCAGAATCAGGTGAGAAGGAAAGGCAGGCTTGGGGACACTGTGATCATGAGGCTGAATCACTGTCCCCTCCGGGAAGTGAAAGCACAGACTCACAAAGGACACAGGGCTCAGCTGACCCTGGGTATTTGCCTCGCCACACTGTCACCCTGCAGCAAGTCCTGTTGACTCTCTGCCATAGACATCACAATGCTGAGCATGGGGTTGGGGGTGTGTTCACCCTACAAGGACCAGGGCTATGTGCCCAGTGCCCTGCACCCAGCACAAAACTCCTACGCAACGAACACAGAGATTGTACACGTGTGCAGTGCTGCATAAGCCGCGGTTTTCTTGTCTGTACAATGGGTCGAATCATCCCACCTCACAGGCCTGCACTGAGGAGTTCATGAGGTGATGCCCACTCAGGACTTGCACACTGGGAGGTAACTTCACAAACCATGTTTCCCATGCTTCCCTGTGTGCACTGATGGAAGACAGTCAATTAGTCCAGAATGATCAAGTGCCCATCAGTAATCTCGGTACTCTGGGAGGCTGAGGCAGGAGGATGACAAGTCTGAGCCTAGCCTGGACAACTTAGCAATTTAGCCATCTTCTGTCTCCAAAAAATAAATAAATAAATAAAGAGTTGGGGATGTGCAAAGGTCCAGTGGTCAGCCCCTGGTCCACAGAACAAACGAACAAACAAAACTAACCCACTTTCCAAGAGGAAGGATAATCATTTGCTTAGAGAACTGGCCTGAAAACCTGGCAGCACAAATATCCCAGAGAGCCCTTTGCCAGCAACTTCTCTCCAGGCTCAGGGCTTCATGCCTGTCACACAGGGCAGGGCCCAGGGACTCAGGGCCACCCCCAGCCATGGGAAGAGTGTAGTTTCTCTGCAGGTACCTGGCTGACAGGCTCTTCCCCTCACGGTTATAACTCCGTTCTCAGGTGGCGATTCCATGTCTGGAGTCCTGGGTGTGCACACCCTCTTGTGCCCATTTTTGTAGATGTGAAATCGCACACGACACCATCAGCACCCCCTTCCCTGAAGGGTATCCTCGGGGAATTAGGATTTTAGAAAATGATGTTCTGTGTTTGGGAGTTGAAAATGGCTTTAGCCTATCACAAGGCTCTTCTCATTCGAAATCAGTTTCTTTCAGTATTCCCCAGAAAACACCAGAGCACACAGTGGGGAGAGAGAGACAGAGAGGAAGAGACAGAGACACAGATCACTAGAAATGAAGTGGGCGTGTGAATCTGATGGAGCTAGATTGAAAAATTCCAACAGTGACCTGAACACACCTTCATTCTTGGAAATAGCAAAACCCAGCCACCCCGAATAAACAAGGGGCAGTGTGACAAGAGGCCTTCCTAGGTCACTAGAGGGAATGCTGGCACCTGAAACGGGAAAGCAAAAGGAACAGGCTGGTCACAGGACCAGCACTAGGAGATGCCAACAGTCGCTCATGCCCCTGGGACAGGTCCTCGCCGTCTGCGACCCATTTTAGTTTTTGTATTGTTGGATCAGACTCTTGAAGGTAAGAGGGCTCTGAAAATAAAGGGCTGAGTCAGCCCCCGTGGTGGTGCACATGGATAATTCCAGCACTCCACACGGCGGAGGAAGCAGGATTGGGAGTCCAAGCCCAGCCCGGACAGCTTGGTGAATTAGCGAGACCTGTCTCAAACCAAAAAATTTAAACAGGGCTGAGGATGTCGGTCAGTGTGTAGGGCCTGGGTTTAATCACTAACACCACAAACAGACAAACAAAAGCAGTTTATTGAGCCATCAAGATGTGAGCCAAAAGGTGAGGGACCAGCCCTGGGACAAATTCCCTAAGCCACCAGCAATGAGGCCAAATAACAAGGGGGAAATGTCCACTAGCTAAGGGGCTGGGGTGTTTTCTAATGACGTTCTAGGGAGAAGAAACCCAGCTCATTTACACTAAATGTATGCTGGCTGCAGATAAGAAGGGCAGGAAAACGCAGAGGAAGCAATCCTGGGATAGAAGGTGAATCCCACCGAAAGAAGGCCTTGCTACTTCTTGGTGACTTGGCTGACTCCAAACGCAGAAGCAGTGTGGTCCTGGTGGGTCACCTTCAACAGGCAGGAAAGGAAAGTGGGCCAATTCCTTGTATTGCTCTCTCTCTCTCTCTCTCTCTCTCTCTCTCTCTCTCTCTCTCTCTCTCTCTCTCTCCTTTCCTGTTTTCTGTTGTTGGCTCTAAGTTACAATGGTCTCTTCTTAACTTTCCTCCCTCTATGCTCTGGCCTGTAACTTAATTTAGGATATTCCAGCATTCTTATCAGTACCATGTTCATTTTATTTCCATAAGAATGAGTGAATAAATATATTTCTTTATATTTGTGGTTTGATGCCAGTTTTTGCAAAACGTATGACTAGCATCAGTGTTTGGATACATACTTTGCATATGAGAAAATACTCAGACCTGAGGTATGGCAAACTAAGAACTATAACCACCTCTCATGTGATCACCACTCAAAATAAGATCTAGAACATTCTACCATCCAACAAAATGTCTTCCTGTCCCTAGTTTTCTAGTCCTATCTCCCCACTCCTGGAAGATGTCACCTCCTCACTGTGGTGGATTGATAACTGGTGATCACCTTGTAACACCAGCTGAACCGAATCAGCATGGTGCTAGGTGTGGATGGCCCACCTGAGGATTATTGCTGAGATAAAAAGGAGAACTGGAGAGGAAGCACTTAGTGTTGTTGGTTCTCCACAGTGTTGTAGTTTGATGCTATTGATTCTCCTGTTGCCATGGGGTCTCCTGCAGGAGCTTGTTGAGCTTCTTTCCTGATATGAACTTGGCTGTTTCCATTATCGGAAGAGCTCAGGACCTTGTTGATGAGAGTGGCTGTGGTTCACTTTGGGGAGCTCTGGTCCTTACCTTGAGCATCACTTCCTGGCTCCAGAGGGGAAGATGTGTGCTGTTCGATCTCCAGGAGAAGACTGTCATGCTGGTTTCCTGATATGAACTCAGCTGTTCTCATCCAGAGGAGCTCAGGACCTCATTGTAGCTGAGGATGGCTGTGGTACTGTCTTGGTTACTTTTCTCTCCTTGCTGAGACAAAATACCTGATGCCCAAGGGGAAGATTTATTTCTTACAATTTTGGAAGTTTCAGTCCACACTCAGTTGGCTCCAAGTGGCAGGGTTGCATGGTAGGGCCGCCATTCATGGGCCCCCCCAACAGCAAGGGCCAACCCACAAAGAGAGAAAGACACAGCTTCTTCCAGCCTTTACACTGTATGCTGGCTCCACCCCTGGGCGGGTGTAGCATTCAATCCGAGCACTAGACAACGAACCAATCACAAACACTGGATTCAGCCACATCCATGACTGTGTGAGACTTGGGGGCCACTGACATAAACCATGCCAGGTGCTTTTCAGGGGAGCTCTGGTCCTTACTTTGAACATTACTTCCTGGCTCCAGTGCAAAACCCTCAACCTACCAGCACAGATCCTTCACCCTGCTGGCAGACTTTCTCACTTCCACCACTGACCTTTGGGCCTTCCCAGCACAGATCCATGAAACAGACTTACACGAGTCATTATCAGAGGCTCCAGATCTTCACGTGGACTCATGCAGGACAGTGCCATGGGATCTGGGCCTTTATTCTACCTGTTCCTTTATTTCAACATAATAATTGGAGGAGGGGAGTGCTAGGTATCAGGGCCTTCATACCAAGCTACGCCCCAGCTCTTCCTTTTTTGTATTTAATTTTAATTTTTTATTTTGAGACAGGGTCTTGCTAAGTCACTAAGTTTCCCAGGCTGGGATCACACTTGCAATCCTCCTGCCTCAGCGGCCCAGGAGATGTGCGTGTGGCACCACGCCCCACTCAGCATGACACTTTCATTACCCACACTGGTGAACTCCTGGGTGCCTCACTCCTTGTGAGGCTGAGCAGCGCTGCACAGTAGGGGCAGGCTGGGGTGCACACACACCCCCCTGTCCACGCATCCACCCAGAGCTATTGTGAGAAAGGCTGCTGGGAACATGTGGATCCAAGTCCATCTTATAAAGGACCAGCTTTGGGACTAGGACTCCCAGGAAAGAGCAGAGCCAAGAGGAGCCGCTGTAGGGACAGCACCGTGTACCAGTAGGGCTCTTGTCTACGGGTCCAGGCAAGCATGGGTTGATTCGTTTGTTCATTTGTTTCTTTGATTTATTGCTAATGGAGATGTTGACTAAAAGGAGCCAGGTAGAAAACATCGGTGTGATATGAATGCATCCATCCGAAGTTCAAGAACAGGGATAATACTCTCCAGCGATAAGGGGAACCAGAGCAGGCGTACAAGAGCACAAGCCTGCAGGGGAAATAAGGCTAAGAATTAGACTCCTGCTCAGAGCACTCAGGACGAGTTCACTTACCATTATTACAGTCAAGGTCAGTTAACCCCGAAGGATAAACTGTGAGTGTGTGTATGTGTATACGCACACCTGCACGCATACATGATCTTGTAACATTACATATCAATATGTTACATTATATATGTGCATAGGTATTTAGAGTATCTCTACAAGGATGACTGAAGTAAACAGTGAACATTTAAATTGAGTAAGTTATTACAGTAAAAGACACATTGCTGTTAATCCCTTTCAAAACACTCCTCTGGGCTTCAAACACCCTCATCCCACTGTTCTTGCCTCTTGTGAAGCAGTTCTGGAAGTGTGCTTTCACCAGCCCAAGTGCTGAGCTCCAGGTAACAGAAAGGCGAGCTTGTAAACCATGGAAGTGTGTCCTCATCCACCTCATCCACTATCCCAAAGGAAGCGTTCTGAATCAACTGGCACATCCGGCAGCCACGACAGCACATGGCGGCACAAAAGAGGACTCCAGAACTGCTTCAGAAAGGAGAGAAATGGTAGGAAAGCATGCTCAAAGCCAGGAGGAAGATTCTGAGGGAGATTAATGGCAATGAACCTTTTACTGTCATGAAGCTTTAAAATTTAACATTAGTCATATTCTTCAATCACACCACAAATGCTGTATATTATATCTAGTTATACCTATTTTAATATGCACACGTGCACACATGGACACCTAGGGTATTCGAGGTGTCATAATCAAGAGTGTTATTTCTGTGCTTGAGAGATTTAGGGATAAGAAATATAGAAATGTCTCCTATATGATTAGGAATCTAATAGATTTCATTCTTGCCTTTGATAGTCAGAAAGAGATGCACAGAATCAAGAATTCATTCTTACATTAGAAGGATACTTCCTAGTGGAAGTGATACACATAAGCAAAACTATCCTTAAAGCCAAAGTTTGAGAACCCAGGGACTGAGCACAAACTATGAAGAGGCGTAACAATGTGAGGTCAAGCAGGGCCTGGTGATGCACACCTGTAATCCTAGCACTCTGGGAAGCTGAGTCAGGAGGATTGCAAATTTAAGCCTCGCCTGGTCAATTTATCAACATAGCATGATCCCATTTCAAAATAAAAAAATAAAAGGAGGACTAGGAATATAGTCCAGTGCAAAGGCCCTGGGTGCAATTCCCAGTATCCCAGAATGAATGAATGAATGAAATCACAGGTGAGTCAGATTACTAAAGATAACTAACATAAATTGAAAATGTCTTTACTAAAAGACAAGAGCTCTCGGGGTTAAAAACTGAAAGTCCATTTTTAACCTAAGAGCATATGTAAATCGGATTACAGGCTGGGTAGAAACTGAGAGCAGAAGATTGAAGGCCAAGTCAGAAGTCTGCCACCCTCTCAGTAACTGCAGGGCAGGAGGGAGCCGAGGCTGCTGCAGGCAGGAAATGGCAGGAAGGGTGCCCAGGGCTGCCGGCTGAGGGCCAGGGAGATGAGCTAAATTCTGTCCAGAAACTGAAGTTTAACAAAGCTGCTCAAAGAAGCAAATCTAGGACAGCACGGAGGCAACGCTTCAAGGAGAAAAACAGGACTGGGAAGGATGACGGGAAAGGGGGCCACAGCATCCACCCAGAAAGGAGGAGAAAGACACTGGGAAAAAAGTCCTTGGCTGTCCCGGGTGGCGGGGGTCTGGAGACAAGGACACCGGGCCAGGAGTACAGAGTGGGAATACTCACCTGCCTCAAAGCATCAGGAAGAGAAACAGCAGACTGCAGAAAGAGAGAACCACTGTGTATGGAGAAGAGGTAAAATTCACCATTAACACAGATGAGCACGGCACGGGGACGTGTGGGGCTAAATAATGCAAGATTAGGACATGTGAGGCCAAGTTACTGGGAAACGGGAGTAACTCAAAACAGCTCCTTCCGGTCCCCATTCCTCTTTAAATCTTTGGCATATCAAGTTTAGAGACACACAACTAAGTGCAGAAAACTGATCTGACAGAGGAGCAGATAAATATTTTTGTAACCTACAGTTACCAGGGTTAGAGTCTTTACCCCTGGTATCCTTGAATCATTTCTAAAAACTGATCACATAAATGGGAAGTTATCTCGTGTTCACAAACTGGATCCAAAGTAACCTATCAAGGAAGTCCCCATCAAAATCCCAGTAGTTCATGTTTTTGTTTTGTTTTGTTTCTACAGAAATAAAAATAAACCTAAAATTCATATGGAACCACCAAAGATCCCAGAAATCTTTAGCAAGAACAAACCTAGAAGCTTTCCACTGCTTGCTTTCATCATATATTACAGAGATATCGTAAACAAAATAGCATGGTACTGGCACAAAAACAGACACTGACCAACACAGCAGAACAGGGAACCCTGGAATAAATCCAAAAGGTCTCTGCATGGAAGAAGAAACATGTCACAGACTTTACGCCAGTTTATACAATGGGAAAAAATATTTGCAAGCTTTTAATATGTCTGAGAAGGTGCTGCTCTCTAAAAATAACAAGTACTTGTATAATACAATACCAAATAGGTAACTTGGTTTTTAAAAATGGGCAAAGGACCTAAATATTCTTTGAAAGAAGAAACTCAAGTGACTAATGAGTATGGGAAAAGGTAGGTGCTCATCATCTCTAATCATCAGGGAAATGCAAATCAAATCCATAGTGAAACAGCACTTCACACCTGTTAGGATGGCTACTGTCAAAAAAAACAGATGAACTTACACAGCAGCTGGGAATATATTAGCATATCCACTAAGGAAAACAGTAAGAGGATCATCAGGAAATTAAGAACAGAACTGCCAACTTGTGCATGGTGGTGCAGACTCTGGATGTTAGCAGGTTTGAGACCTGAATAGGAAATTTAGTGAATCAGCAAGACCTTGTCTCAAAATAAAAACAAACAACTGAAGATATAGCTCAATGTGAAGGACCTGGGGTCAATCTCCAGACACAGACACACACACCCTCTACCACATGACGCAGTAGTCACACTAGCGGATAGTGATACAATGGAACATCCCAGAAACATCTGGACTCTCATGTCACTGTAGCATGATTCAAAAGAGCCGAGACACAGAAGCCATCTCAATGGGCTAGACAAATAAATAAAGCAGATGTGATACAGATATATGCACATATAAGGAGAGGTTTATTTTGGCTCATGGTCTCAGTGGATTCAGTCCATGGGGTGCTAGCTGCATGGCAGAATTTCTTAAAAAAGAAATTCTGTCACTTGTGACAACATGAATGGAGGTGGAGGACAATTTGAATTTCTGCACAACAGAAAGAGCAAAACTGACCTTACATGGAATCTACAGTCATCACACCTCTAGGAAAAGAATAGGACAATGGTGCTAGGGGCAGGGAGGAGGAGAGAACAAGCAGGTTTTAGTCAAATGGTACAAAGTTTCAATGACGCCAGGTGACTACTTCCTGGAGATTTAGTGTAATGCATGGTGTCTACAGTTAACAGTACTGTGTTGTATTTTGAAATTTTCTAAGAGGATAAATCTTAAAGCCTTTCCTCCCACTCTCTCTCTCACACACCCAACATGGGCGCCTCCACAGTCTGAACGTGTTGGAGGCTTCACCTCCAATGTGACAGTGTTGACACATGGGACCCTCAAAAGGTGACTGGCTTGCCAGGGGTGGCAGCACACACCTGCGACCCCAGCACTCTGAGAGGCTGATGAGGAAAAATGCAATTTCTAACCCAACCTGGGTAAGTTAAAGATTGTCTGTCTCAAAATAAAAAACGAAAAAGGGTTAGGGTGTAGCTCAGTGCAAACATCCTAGGTTCAAATGCCAGTACCTGGGGCAGGGGACAAAAAAACAAAGAGGTGATAACTGCTTGAAGTCTCTGCCCTCATGAATGGATTAATGGTGCCATCACAGGGCTGGATTTCTGATGTTAAGACTCCGTTTCACTTTCTCCTTCTCCCTCTCCACTTCCCTTTGAGTCTTCTTCCCCTTTCTCCCTCATGCTCTGATTTAGCAAGAACAGTCTCTACAGATGTGGCCCCTTGAGTTTAGACTTCACGCCCTTCAGAAAGGTGAGGCCAGTGGATCCTGTGTTCACTATAAACTACCCAGTCTCAGGCACTCTGTGAACAGCAGGTAAAAGGAGACTAAGAGAGTAACTACATAAAGGCGATGGATGTGTCTATCAGCTTAATCATGGTGATCATTTCACAACATAAGCACACATCAGAACATCAACTTGGACACATTAGATATCTACAGTCTTTATCAGTGATATCTTCACAAAGCCGTTTTCAAAATGCATGATTCACATTCAGCCTGTGACCTGATAAAATAAGAAAATAGTGACAGCCGTTTGAATAAAACAGATCCTCAAAATGTAAACATTTGGAAAGTCTTTTTGTCAGTGATTGGCCTTAGTAGGGTTATATAGCCCAGCACTTAGGGCCTCGCACTAAGGGTTCCTGATATATGTTCGGCAAAGCCCAAGATTCCAGTTTGCTGGCGTGGTGCTTGGCTCTCTGTGGTAACCCTTTCCTATAAACCACATCTGGTTTCTCAGCCTTGGTAGCCTTTGCAGTGACATTTTCTAGATTATTTATTTGTTACTGATTTAACCATCCAAGAGTACCAATGCAGAAAATGAATTGAGAAAACTATTAATGCAAAAAGAAAATCAAATCTACAGTTACAAGATAGACTGAAAATATTGAAAATGGAAATAATCCACATTAAAATTCTGTACATTCAGAATAATATTCATAGTCTTAATTATTATCATTAAGCCACAAAAATTAAAATAAATGAACCAAACATTCTACTAAAAAAGTTAGGAAAACAAAGAAAGGAAATGGGAAATAAAAAACAGGGATAGAAGCAAAAACTAATGAATCAGAAAACAGAGGAAAAGCCTAGGTTGATGAATAAATGCAAGAAATTACTTAAAATAATCAAAAAGACAATCTTGTAGCAAATCAAACTTATAATGGAGATAAACATTATTTGCATTCCATTATATGATTATATACCTAGAAAACATGAGGCAACCAAAGCAGTAATCCTAAAAATTAGTGTATACATCTAGTGATGTGATTTAGTATCAGATATATGTAACACAAAAATTAAAAATCAACACCTTTCCTAAAGCAAAAGCTAATTATAATACTGTATTGCTCATTTTCCTATTGTCAGGACACAATTCTAGACATCCACAATTTAAATAAGGAGAGGTTTATTTTGACTCATGGTCTCAGTGGATTCAGTCCATGGGTTGCTAGCTGCATGGCAGAAACTGCATCGTAGAAGGGCCTGATGGAGGAAAGCTGATTATATCAGGACAGCCAGGAAGCAGAGAGAGAAGGCAGGAGCCAGGGACAAAAATACATCCTTCCAGGTCACAGTCCAAGTGATGGCCTCCAACCAGGCCACGCCCCCTTAGGAGCACATTCAGCTGTGAACTCACCCACTGATGAGTATAGCGCTCCCATGGTCCAATCACCTTCCACACACATGAGAGTTTTCAGGGACATTTTGGATTTAAACCATAACAGATACATAGTGGAAAACACCTGTAAAAATATTAACTAGTAAATAACTGGGAATACCCATGGCCATAGATGTTTAGAAAGACATAAAACACTGAAACCCATAACAAAATAGTCTCTCCCTAGAAGGAAAAGCTAAAGATTGTCAGGCAGTTAGTTTCCACAGGCCAAGATTTAGACTGAAGAGAACTAGATTCTAATCAAAATCCCAGGAAGTTTCGAGGCCAACCCAACAAAACAGTTTTTAAGAATTATGGCAGAATAGGAATGTAAGACATGTTGGAATTCTTTCAGTTAAAAAAGTCATGACAGCGATTGTCCAAAAATATGGAAAAGTGTATTAAAGCCACAGCAACTGAAGTTATTTTATCCTAATAAAAATGATCGAAAAGCAGGCCAAAAGAACATAACCAAGTCCAAAAGCAGGCCAGGGATCACTTTGGGACTTAGTACACGATAGAAAATATGCTCCAAATTAAGGACTCCTCCTTGTCAAATGGGAAATAGGCTACTTGGGTGTTCACGCTGCATGGATAAAACAATTTATTAAAGTGAATATATGAATAATCCCATGTATATTGGTAGTATCAACCATTTATTGGACATTTAAGCTGTGCAGGCACTGTGACAAAGAATTTACATGCATTATTATCTCATTTAACCCCGACAACCACTTCTATGAAGTACATATTATAAATCTCTTCCCACCAACTCGCTTAATAATGTGGAAACCGAGACCCAGAGAAGGTAAGAGACTGGAACAAGGTCACACAGCCAGGCAGAGAGCCAACATGGGGACTGGGTCCAGCATTCTGTCTCCTTAACCACATTGTTCCCAAATGTCGCCTTTTATGATGACAGGAACACTGCCCTGCCAAGTCTGCACATAGGCGTATGCAGGGCAACAGCAACCAGGGCAGAGAGAATCCAATAGCACCTGCAGACGGAATTTAAGGATGATTTGCAAGACAAGCGCTAAGGGTCAGGATGTCAGCAGCGGTCACCAGTCTTTTACCAAAATTGTCAAGGGAGCTTTTAATAAGCCAGCCCCCCAAGACACCCTCTGCAACCCCCTCTTCAGTGTTGTGCTGGGGCAGGGCTCCCTAGGGGCTCCCCTGGACACCTGTTCCCTCTCCCACAGCCTCTGCTCAGGGCCTCCCTCCAGCACCTGCCCTGCTGCATTCTTTCCGCCACCAGCAAGAACGTTCCACAGTCCAGGGTCAGTTCCGAAGTGCACATATTGCTTAGCACCCTGCCTGGAGATTCTTATCACACAGCCAACATCATATTCCTGCTGAAGGAGTCACACGCACACCCATGAAGCAGCCCCTCAGTGTCAGCATTTAACAAATCTTCAAAAAGTATAGGCAAACTGGTGCGTGGTGGCACTGGCCTCTAATCCCAACACTCTGGGAGGCTGAGGCAGGAGGCTTGAATTTCTAGCCAGCCTGGACAGTTTAATGACTAAGCAAAACCCTGTCCTAAATAAGAAAAAAAAAGGTTTATTTATTTATAATGCACAAGCTCTGGGTTCAATCCCTAGTACCACACAGGAGGGGGAGGAAGGGGAAAGGGAGGGGAGACAGCAGAGAGGGAGGATATATAGATGCTCCTAAACTTACTATGGAGCTTTGCCTATATGGGCACCCAGCGGTCCCTAAATCACACCTCACTAGCTCCTGCTGTAAATGCACCCCATGTGAGGCAGATGGAAGAAGCTCTGGCAGGCTCAGGGCATGTTTCTTTATTTGCAAACAGGAATGATACTGGCCCTGTACGGCCCACAGGAGATGAAATAAAGTAATGCATTGTGAGCCCTTCCAAACAGCAAAGCACCACACAGATGCAGGGAAGTGTAATCATCATTTGGACAAGTGTTCCTAAGCCCTATTTCAATGAAAACTCCAGGACAGGTTAAAAGGTCTGCAGAGAAGAGAAATCACCCTGCAAATGTTAGCCTGGCTCCTTCACCTGGAGGATTTAGAAAAGATTCACACGCAGAAGTAATCAAGGAAGGCAGAGTTGGATTTGCCAAGAAGCAGTTGAAGCTTAAGCTTCGTGGCCCCTCATGGGCCACTTCTAAGGCCTTGCAAGAGCCCTAGAAGTCTGTGCATATGGTCATATGCTTTTGTGAAATCTGCAAAAGCAAAATACTTTTATTGTAGCCACCGGATTGTTCAGTTTTCCGTTGTGCTTTCCCTCACATGAGTGTGGAAGGAGAGGTAGTCCTTAGGGATTTGGCTCCAGTGCATTTAGGTTAAGAATACATTTATTTTAGCTTCGGTGGGATATGTTTACAATGGCACCCAACCTATAGATTTTTGTGCTGCCCGAGGTAGAACAGCTTTTAATAACATAATTTCATCGATTCAGAGCACGTCTGTCTCGATCCACTTGGGCTGCATAACAAAAAGAATACCAACCAGGAAGATTTTGTGAACTTTAAGAAAAGCTGAATTTCCAAGAAGGATCTCAAATGGCTAACAGCCTAAAATTAAGAATGGAGTCTAACAGCCATTTGCTGATCATGGGTTCACACATACTCTGTGTTCCCACAAAGATCAGAAGCTAAGCTTTATGGCCCTTGTCAAGCACATTCCTGGCCCAACTGCCAAGATACACTGTGCCCCCTAAATGTTTTGTTTTGGTTCCTGGACCTGTCCAGTGAAATACAGCCTATGGGCATATGCAAATATCAACCAATTACAAATGGGCACTGTTGCATACTCCCCCTCATTTACATGAAGCCAACCAACGGGGATTGTTCATCTTTGCATCCCTCATTTGCGATGCAAAGGAGCACCTGAGTATGAATATGGGCAGGATCTACCTCTATATAAGCGACCTTTGGTCTCTGTTCATCAGAACACACTTTTGTTTGATGCTGAAGGCTGTGTCCCCAAAATTCGTAAACTGTTTACAAAATAAATCTTCCTTTTGATCTGAAATTCTTTCTTGGTGAATTTTTGTTAACAATTTAAGCAACAAATATATTTTTCTCACAGGCCTGGAAGCCAGGAAGACCAAGGTCAAGGTCTAGCAAACCTGGTATCTAGTGAGAGCCCACTTCCTGGTACAAACAAAATTGTCTTTTCGCTGTGTCCTCACAAAGCAGAAAGAGGCAAGAGTGCTCTCTGGGGACTCTTATAAGAACACTAATCCCATTCTTGAGGTCTCCAACATCACGACTTAATCATGTTTCAGGAGCCTCCCCAGTGCCAGCACATCAAAGGTTAAGATTTCAGCATGAATTTTGGAAGGATACAAACATTTGGTCCATGCATTAACAATATTTAACACCAGTGACCACAAGAAAATGTGGAATGCTGTAATCTTACATTTGTATAGCAAATAGATACATTGAGTTTATAGCAATCTTTAAAGCAATCCTAGCTGGGTGTGCTAGCTGGTAATCCAGCCTGTTATTAAACTTACTACATAACCCAGGCTGGCCTTGAACTCAAGGAGATCCTCCTGCCTCAGTCTCTCAAGTGCTGGGATTACAGGCATGCACCACAACTGGCAATCTTTTTTCCTTTTAAAGAGGGATTCAGAATTGTGTAAGTTTCAGGGTCCATAAACCCTGGATATCCTCCACCCCCAATTAAGTTTTCATATCATTAAGTAACTCATTCATAGAGAACAGTTCCAAACTTCATTTTACAAAAACAAACATTATCTTCAAGCATCTCCACTGAGGACCAAAGGAAAATGGCTTTCTTTCAACAACAGCAACTGAAACCATTACATAGAAGAATAAGTATTTTTTAACCATGAAAGCTCCAAAAATTCTTTTTCTAGAATTCTTTCAGAAGAATCAATGAAAGAAAGAAATCTCAGCTGCATGCTCAGCACCTTTCCTCCCAAAGAGAAGAGAACCTGGCTGAACAAAGAGTCCCCCATTTTTTTAAACAAAATGATCTACATGCAGATACCTACATTGGGAAGAATCTGACATAGCTTATGGCACAATGAAATTAATAGTAACCATCCAAGACAAAAACTGGAACCACAAATTATAGAGGGGGAGAAATGAGTTCTGTGCTCCATCCCCAGCCTCTGGTCCCACTTCAGCACCCCCAGTTAATGCCACCATTCTGCATGCGTCCTGGTCACTTCAGGGTTCCCCAACCAACCATCCCTTCCCGAGCCCTCACCCCCACATTGCCCAGGGTCTGCCTCCTAGCTAATCCTCTGCCTCTTTTCTCCTGACCAATGCTCCCAAAAGGCTTCTAAGATTCCATCCTACAGCAGAGAACTCTTCCCCGTAAACTTATTTGGTTTATCAGAAACTCCATTCCTAAAGAGGCTGCCATCCCGCGTGCCACCCTCTCCTGAGTAGACACATTCACACTCCAAGCCTGAGTTGCACTGGGACTTTCTCGAGCCCCAAACCGATCTGCACATTGTTCCTCCCTCTGCCCTTGTGCAAGATGATTTTCCTTTGCCACTGTAGGTCTGTCATGCTAGAGAAACCATGCACTAACCTTCTGTGTCTCAGTTCACTTAGCATTATGTTCCCAAGATGCTTCCATTTCCCTACAATGACTCAATGCATCCTTCATAAATGCCCCATCTTCTTTATTCATTTATCTGCTGATGGACATATGAGCCACTTCCATGGTTTAGCTATTGTGAGCTGTGTTGCTATAAACATGGGTATCCACGGATCACTATGATACAATGATCTTACCTCTTTCAGGAAGGTGACCACTAGGGGTAGAGCTGGGTGGAATGGAACTTCTGATTTTAGTTTTTCGAGGCATTTCCTTACTGATTTCCATAGTGGCTGCTGGACTAGCTTACATTCCCACCAAAATATAAATAACTTAAGGAGCAAAATGAAACAGGTGTTGAGAACCAGGGAGGTAGACTCTGTAGAGGGAAGGGGCCCTGGGGAAGCAGGGAGAGAGAGGACAGAGATGGTGGGGGGTAAAAATGACCAAGACATGCTAGGTACAAAAGGAATCCTTCAAGCTCGGTCACTAGGGATTACCAAAGGGTTCCCTTTGGTATTAACCAGGTCCAGCCACTCCAAACTGCCAGAGAAAGGCTTTTCCTCCCATCCATTCCACATCGCAGCATAAGCACCAAGCTGAAGGACTCGGTAATAGGGAGCAAAGAATAACATGGCTGTTAACAAATGATGCATGAGGAAACACCCAGAGACTGAGATGTGGGAAAGACTGGGTTTAATTCCACCTGGGTACAGACAGACTGAAAGCAGCATGGTACCAGTGACTGTCCGGCGGTGTGGCTAGTATATATAGGGTTTGGGGGTGGGGGTCATGGTCCCAAGGAATCTGGTATCAGCAGATGTGCATGTAAAGCAGGGCTTCAGCATCAGAGAGCCTGCAGGTCCGGTCCTAACTTTCTTTACAACCATCAGTTGTTTGCTGAGGGCAGCATGGATTCCTTTGGTTCACAGAGGGCACCATGTTCCTCAGGTTAGGCCAGGAGACAACACCCTACTTCGTTTCCTTTGTACGCTGTTCTTCCTCCACCCTGCAGTGGGATTCTGACTGCTGTCTCCCCCGCTAGGCTAAGAGGTTCCCATCCGCTTGTGTCTCAAACCCCAAATGCTTGTTACGCTGAACTGAGAATAAAGGCAGGTTACAAGGCCTCCCCCTCCCTGCCGGAACCAAGGACCTGCCATAGTCATCAGTCTAAACAAGCTCTGGCCCGAGCCCACTCACAAAGGCAAGCTTCACCCTGAGATGTTGCTTGGACTTGTCTCCATGAAAGCAAGCTTCAGGGAACACACCCGGAGCCCAGGTGGACAGGTTTTCTCATTTATCACCAAGGAGAAGCTCCAGGAATCTTAAGAAATGCTTAACACATAGGGGAAGAACCGGAGACTGGGGCACTACTAGGAAAAGACAGAATCTGATTTGTTCCAGAGTAGAATTGTCTCTGGCAGGTGGCCCATCTTTATCCCAGGAAGCTAACCTGAAATCTATGGGTCACTTTTTTTTTTTTTTTCAAATGAATTTTCAAAAGCATTGAGTAGAAAATCATAAATTGTTCCCACACTGGGAAGCAGTTAGGTCAAAATGGATTTTTCTGAGATCAGAAAATATATATAATTTTCTCCCAAATTCAACACCATGGACACAATTTTCAGCCTTAGGAAACAGTGTCGTGTTGATGCAACAGCAGATTCCACAACGGGCTTGGTTCAGTGCTGTGATCCCAAAGGAGAAAGTGAAGGATGTCAGAAGGTGACAAGTAAAAGAGAGGATGCAGTTCTGCGTGGTGTTCACTAGAGGTCCATCAAGAAGCTGCCTCACGAGCCCTGGGACACTTTCCAGGTCAGGGGTTTCCAAACCCCAGCCACGGACCAGAATAGGATCTTGCACCGTTAGGAACCAGGCCCCAGAGCAGGAAGGGAGCAGCCAGCCAGGGAGCCGAGCTTCATCTGTATTTTCAGACACTCCCCATCACTCACGTCACCACTGAGCTCTGCTCCTGTCGGATCACAGGTGTTGGATTCTCACAGGAGCCTGGACCCTGAGGTGGCCTGCGCAGGTGTGCTCCTTATGAAAAATCCAGCATAATAGCAGAAACAGGCTGCACAATGAGAGTAATGGGCTTGAATCATCTTGAAATCACACTCCTCCAATCCCCCACGGCTTCCTGGGAAAAGCTGCTTGCCAAGAGACTGGTCCTTAGTGTCAAAGAGGTTGGGGACCAATGCTCATAATCATAGGAGCCAAGTTCAAGCAAAGCTTCAGCATAGTTCTGAGATTGCTTTCTCTGGCCCATGCATTTGCTTTTTTAAAGATTCCAGGAAAGGACTATTTTCCTGTCTGCATTTAGCTGGAGCTAAAGGAGGCCAATCCCTTGCAGCTAAATGGTGTCTTTTTGCTCCCCCTGAGCCCAGAGCGAAGCAAGCCCTTTGTGCTCCTCTGGCTCTCCTGGGTTTGGGACAACCCCACCCGGCATGCCACAGCCAGGACCTCCCTCCCTCTATTTCTCCTCCTGTCACCTCTGCAAAGGCAAAACAGCTCACCATGGGGCAGAAGGTACGACTCTATACACCCATATGAAACATACTTAAAGCAAACTAACCTGGACAAATGCAAAAGATGGCTTGAGATACACTGGCAAACACAACCAAAAAGAAAAAGGGCCAGGTGTAGAGTACAGAGGACACTCACAGATTCAAGTGGTCCCACCTTCCTCCAGGCCTGGGCATAGTGCTGTTGAACCCCTTCCAGATCTGAGCAGCTGAGAAGACAGAACTGTGACGTCCAATAGGACAGACAGGATACACAGCTAAATAATGTCCCTTCAACAACCTGTGTCCCCCCAGAACCTCATTTACTTGCTCTTGGTCTTGGCTGTGCATGTGTGTCTGTGTGTGTGTGTGTGGTACTGGAGATTGAGCCTTCGCACTGAGCTAAATCCATAACCCTTTTTAATTTTTTTTAAACTGTAACAGGGTCTCACTAAGTTGCTAAATTACCCAGGTTGGGCTCCAACTTGCGACCCTCCTCCCTGAGGTTCCCAGAATGCTGAGATGCACCAGGACCCCGGCTCAAATATGGTCTTCCTTTAAAATAGAGCCATAGCTGGTTGTGGCAGCTGGCCTGCAACCCCAGCTACAAGAGAGGCTGAGGCAGGAAGATCACAAGTTTGAGTCTGGAGAACTTAGGAAAACTGTCAAAATAAGAAACAATAAGGACTGGAAGTGGAGCTTGTTGGTAGAGTGCCCCTGGGTTCAATCCCTGGCACCACATAAATAAAGAAATCAATAAGTCTCTGAAAATGTAATCAAGTTCAGACCACACTGGATTAGGATGGGCCCCACACCCAGAGACTGGCATCCTTGCCAGAAGAGGGGGCACAAGGGTACACAGAGTGAAGAAGGCCGTGTGACAGCAGAGGCAGGGATGGGAGCAGGGAGCCACAAGCCAAGGAGCACTTGCCTTGGATGATATCGCCCCAACCAGCAGAAGCCAAAGGACAGAAAAAGACCTTCAGAGGGCACAGGGCCCCGCCAACACTCTAATGCCAGAGTCCTGGGCTATCAAGCCTAAGAGAGGAAATTTCTGCTGCTTGAAGTCATCTAACTTGTGGTCCAGGCAGTTTTTTACAACAGGCTCAGGAAATTAATAACAAAGGTCCAGGTGCCCTGGCTCAAGTCGGTCAATCTCCCTGGGCCTCAGTTTACTCATTCGTGAACAGGAGTCCTAGTAGGACCTGCTCACGGGTTTGTTATGAGGATGAATACGGCATAGTGACAGCCACACAGAGAGCCACTGCCATCATGACAGTCACTTCCTGCTGTGCCCTTGCCTTCCCTGTCCCAAGAGCACTGTGCAAGCTCAAGTGAGCTGAGGCCTTGACCTTGGCCTAAGCACCATCAGAGAGCAGCAAAAGGCAAACACTTCATTCTCTTCGGCTCTAAAACAAAAGCTCTGCAAACAGATTAATTTTTTCAAAAGGAAAAGAAACAATGGGTTCCAAGGGTTTCAAGTTTCCCTCCCTTTTGTGTCACTGAAATGTTGCTCCTTTGGGTGACCATCCATGGCCCGGGAGCAGCATGGGAGGGAATAAGAAAGGACCCACAGAGGGCACTGAGGCAAGGAGAGCTGCAACTGTCATTATTCCCACACAGGGAAAGGTTTTCCCTTCCTAGACTCAGCTGTCTGCTTCTAAAGGCCTTGCTCAGTGCTTCCGATCACCACAGATGGGGCAGCTCTGCGGTGGAGCTCAGAGCTCACACACAAAGGGCCACAACTTTCATAATTTCTCTGTCCTGCAAATCTCACTTTTTATTTTTTATTTATTTATTTATTTTTGTGGTACTGGTAATTAACCAAGGACCTTTGGGCTGAACTAAATCCCAACCCTTTTCAGTTTTCATGTTTTTGTTTTGTTTCATTCTGTTTCTGAGACAGGGCCTTGCTAAGTCATTAAATTGCCCAAAATTGGCTCAATCTTCTGTTTCTCCTGCCTTGGCCTCCTAAAGTGCTGGGATTACAAATTTGTGCTACTGTGCTCTGCTGGAACTTTCACTCTTCATGGCCCTCTTCCTGCCCACCCATCCAGTCCTTCCACAGGACTCTCATCATATGCTTGCTGCAGTTCTAAAGTGCTTGGAGAGACAACAGCAAATAAATCAGATAATGTCTCTGCTGATGGGTGCTGATGTGCTGGTGGACAACAAAGGCAAAGCACAAATCATTATTATAACAAAAGCAATAACATTAAATGCAAGGGGTCATAAGTGCTTTGAGGAAAGAAGCAAGAAGCCAGGAAATACAATCAGCTCTCCACATCCCAGGGTTCTGCTTTTACATATTCCATCGCAGATGACAAATATGTGAAAAAAACAATTGCATCTCTACTAAACAACAATGAGCTTTTGGGGGTTTCATACCATATATAACAACTATTTACATAGCATTTGTTATGCTTCGTGTCTGGATCCCCCTCCCCCAGCCTCATGCAGTCATGGGAGCAGGCTTCTAGAGTTTGTGATTGAATCATAGGCCAATGTTGGGATTATTGGTGTGAGTGCTATACCCACTCTAGGGTGGGTAGTCTACATACAATATAAGGGACAGAAAGGGTCTTTTCTTGCACTCTTATTTTTTTTGTTCTTGTTGCTTTTGCTGTTTTCGGCCACCATGAACTGTTGCTGTCATGTATCACTCTATCTTGGAGCCAACCGAGTATGGATTAAAACCTCCACAAAATGTGAGCTAAACAAACCTTTCCTTCATTAATTTTGGGTGTCCAGTATTTTGTCTCAGTAATGACAGAAAAGTAACCAACACAGTATTTACTCTATATTAGGCAGAGTAAGTATATTGGTCGGTTTTCCCATTGATGGAATAAAATATATGACACCCAGAAGTTAAAGGAGAAGTTTGTTTGGCTCACAGTTTCTGGGGGTTCAGTCCATGGTTTGGCTAGATCAAGTCAGAAACAGCAAGGCAGAGAAACATGGAGGAGGTCTGCAGTTCAACCTCTGTGGTTTTGATCTATAATTTTCCCAAAAGTCTCCTGTATTTGATGTTATTGGATTGTGAGGTGATATGCTCATCAGTATATTCATCCACAGATGAGTTCATGGCTGACTGTGCTATTAGGAGGTGGGTCCTGGCTAGAAGAGGTGGTTCATGGGGGTATGCTCTGGAAAAGTGTATTCTTGCCCCCAGTTCTTCCCTTTTCTCTCTGCTTTCTGGCTGTCATGGCTTGAGCATTTTTTGTCTACCAGGCCCTTGCACCATGCCCATTCTGCCCTAGAGCCAGCTGACTACAGACTAAACCTACTGGAAACATGAACCAAAATAAACCTCTCCTCCTTTAAAAGTTGAAGGTGCTGGATATTGCATCCCAAAGGTGGGAAAATGACTAGTACACCATGCCACTCAGGAAGTATAGCAGGAGAACAGCTCCAAGGAGGAAGGGGACAAGGACCAGATATATACCTAAGGTCATGGCCCCATGATCCATTCAGACACACCCAGAAGTGGGCATTACCAATCCCCTTGGCTATTCTCAAGTTGATCAAGTTGACAGTGCAGTTTAACTGTCACAGTAAGCTACCCAGAGATGATTAAAATAGATGGGAGGGTGTACATAGCTTCTACACATACCCTATACACCATTTTATAAACGGGACTTGAGAAGTCTTGGAGTTTAGTATTTACAGGGGGTCTTAGACTCAATCTCCTCCATACACAGAGGGACAACAGCATAGAGCTGGCTGACACTGACAACAGGAAGAATAGTCTGGGACACTGTTCACTTCTACTTTATTCAGTAACCCAAGCTCTCGAGGGCTCCAAGTGTTAGGACTGACCCAGCCTTAGGGAAGGGAGCTTTGTGGTATAGTAGAACAAGAGCAAAGTAGCATAGGTCTAAGCAGGGCTTCCGCCAGCCAAGCCAGCAGGCAGAACTCTGCTTCCTTCCCTCCTTCCCACCCCGCTTCTCACAAAAACTCTTCCGTAGAAAGCTTGCAGCATTCGGGTTCCCTCCTCAACATGCAGACTTCTCAAAATGCTTCCTCTCCACAAGCATCCTCAATGGAGCATGCTAGGTGTCAGGCTGTGTTCACACAGGGCCCTGGGGACCCCATCCAGCCATGTGACTCTACGGGTCACCCAGAGGAGTTAATATCACCAGGGACACCAACTGCAAGGCTTGGCAAGTACAAGTCCATGGCTGCGCCCATTCCAGAGCTTCTGATCCTGAAGCTGAAGCCGAACCTAGGAAACTGCATTGCTCCTGCATCTGCCAGCAAGGTTGCTATTGCTACTTCAGGGCCTCACACACTCACACTCCGAGAAAACCATTACACATGGGGAATTATTACACCTGCTTGGACAAGAAAGGAACTGAAATTATGGAGATAAACCCATGCATCAAGGTTCCAGGAGGCCAACACAAAGCCTTCCAGAGCTGAGCCATCCCAGAATCACTCAGAGGATTTTCTCACAGGCATAATTCTTCAGAGACCCTCACAGCCTGCACTCACCCCCTCTCTCCTTAAACACAGGCCAGAAGGCAGGGAAAATGATCTGTTCCCTTTGGACACCCAGAGTCAAGCATAGTCCTGGCCATCACCACCATGATGCTGTCACTGGTTAGATAATTACTTCTTTTCGCAAGGAGCCTTCACTCTGAGACACAAATCAGAAGGAAGCCCTGAGCTTTTTGCTGCCAAGACTGTTCTTGCTGAGGGTTTCTGCCCAGTTCCTGGAGCGTCACAAGCCCTGTGTCTGCACAGACACACAGGAACATGGAGGTGAGGGCATTACTGTCACACCACAACCAGCCAAGGTGGCATTTCTAATGTTTCAAATTGTCACTGTGCACTGATGCAAATACTATGGTCTGAACTCATATTGTACAAAAGACCTGTGGGAAAATTCAATGCACAGAAAGCAGAAAGTCATTTGAAGTGAGTGGTATCCTAGAGCTAGTTGTTAAATATTCGGGTCCCATGGGAGACAGCTGTCAAATCCTGCTCATTTCAAATTGACCACTATAAGAATGTTGACACCAGTGGTATTGGCCAAAACTCCACAGCATGGTTTCCCACCACCAGCACCAATCCATAACCTCTCCGATCCTCCAAACTACTGGCCAGTGCAGCACTGGCTGAAATAAATGAGTATTCAGCATGGCCCTTGTTCTGTTCAGAAGCCAGGCATTTTTCTGTGGGTGCATATCCCTGAAATATATCTCCAAAATTAAAATGGAGATCAGTGGAAATCTATGATTCATATCCCCAGCAGCCCCCTACACACTCACCCAAGTTGTCTTACTTGAGAAAAATTTCTAGAAATACCAGCATTGTATTTGACCATCACTAACAATCAAACTTTTCATGCATCAAAAGAATGCTTAGCCAAAGCTCTTTCTTTCACCCCCACTTTCTGCTTCCCAAAAAGAACCATTTGTTGGTTCAAGTACAAAAGTACAAGTGAGAACTAAGCTCCTAAGAACTTTTGTTCTGTATAAACTCTGAATATAATCCTCTAACATGCAGAAGACAGAAACCACAGACCACATACAGGAATATCTCATTGTCCACCATCATTCCACCTTTGCCTGACTTTGCTAACAGAGAACAGAGCAATAGTAAGAATCTTTCAAATCCCCCAGACAGCCAACACTCCTGCATTTTAGCCAAACTTTCACTGTAGCTATAACCAGGGAGAAAATAATCATACATTTCATTATCTTCCATTTTTCCTGTCAGAACCCCCTGGGAATGGTATTAAGCAGTAAAATAAATAGTCCAAGAGGGAAAAGGAAGAATCCACAAACTATACAAATGGCTCCTTTTATGAGCAAGAGCTGACAGTGTTTGAAATTGGAGCAAGGTCTACCATAACACTGCAGAAGGTGGGTGTCTGGGAAGTGGGGTGAGTGATTACAAGAAGTCTCTCATGCCTAAGGAGAATTTTATATTAAAAATCAATAACAGAGCATGCAGTTTCTACTCTGAGCAGTTTCCATGGCATAATCATGGAATCATATGATATAAAATGATTAAAATACAAAGTGGGTGACAGTGTTCGCTGCTAATCAGCATAAGGCTTTTACTTCAGCCCTGAAGGTTTTGCCATCAGTAACTCAAGAGCTGTAAAACTGATCACGCCCTTTCTTCCTCTCTGGGTCGCCCTTCTTTCCAAGTATTTTTTTCATGCTCCAATAGCATGGGGCCGGCAGCACATGAAGAGAGGCAGGTAAAGGCTTTTGACAATTCACTGGATGTTCCAGGAGTGAGAAGGGTCAGAGAGAATTTGGCACCTAGATTTTCAGAAAATATTCCACCCACCACATCACACACATCTCTGTTTGCCAAGGTACCATGGCTGCCTCTCAGAAAAGGGAATTCTCTTAAATTGCAAAGTTTCTCACGAAGCTTCATAGATTGGCAGCACAAGAAAAACCCACACCAAGGCAATTCTGCTGTCTGTTTTCTAAAATGCACGCTGGAGGCTTACAGGAAGTGTTTTATGAGGGCAATACATACAGTTGACCTTCAGCCAGTGTGAACTTGCCCTTCCATGTCTAAAATCCCATCTGATATCCATACAGCTGCTAAAATGGTTAAAAACAGAAGACAATACCAAGTGCTAGCGAGGACGTGGAGCAACTTGAATTTTGATGCGGGGGTAGTGAGAATGCAAAATGGTGCAATCACTTTGTAAAACAGTTTCTTTTTTCCCCCCAAAGTGAAACATATGCTCCCATCTGATCCACAACCCCATTCCTAGGTTTCTACCCTGCAAAAATGAAAGCATGTTCCTGCAACTCCTGTGTAGGAATGCTTAACAGAAGCTTTATTCGGGATCGCCCAAATTAGACATGACCCAAAGGTTCACTCACAGTTTGGAAACTACTCAGAAATAAAAAGAAATAAACTACTGACACACACAACAGCCAGCTAAGTTTCAAAAGCATTTTGCTAAGTGAAGTAATTGACACCCCTGCCACGTGCCAAGATTGTATATGGGATGGTACCTTTTATATGACATAAAGCAAACCACAGAACAGTACCAGGGAGCTAACCACAGTACCTAGGGATGGGGCTGGGACAGACTAGGGCGAGAGGACAGGAATCCTGAGTAATGGAATTGCTTTGGATCTTGATTTTCCTGGTTGCTGCAGGTCTATTTGCATTACCCAAACTCATTCACTTGGCACCTAAAAAGTAGATTTTATTGCAATAAATCTGAATCGAAGTAAAAACCTGAATGAGGATCAGAGGTGTTTTAAACTGATCCCTCGATGTGAGCTTCTTTCAAAACCTGTTTCTGGGCCTTGTGGCCCAACCCGTTTCATGGTTAAGTTGCATTAGGTGCTTCCCTGAACTTGGCATTGTTAGGAGTTTTCTCTTAGCCATTCTGGCAGCCAAGCAGGTGAGCTCAGAGCAAAATGGGACTGGTGAACAGAACCCCAGAGCCAGCCCTAGCCAGCACCACTCCTTAGGGAACCCCAGTCCCACTCCAGCACCAGCATCCTTGAGCAAAGAGCAAGGAAGATGCCAGACTTTACCCAGCAAGCTCCAAGGTAAGGCCATTCCTTTACCAAAAGGCCCGGGACAGGCATCTGGGACCGGAGCGTGTGGTTTCTGCCCTAACTCTGGGCTTCCATATGCAGTACCCTTCAGCAGGGATCACTGGATGGCAGTGAATCAGCACCAGACTGTGAATTCTCAGCTGCTCTGACACATGTGAGTAAGTGAGTCTTCAAAGCTTTTGTCAGCTTGCTTTAGAAATGAAATTTGGTATTATTAAGACCACCCAGTATGAAACAATTATACAAGTGTAAATGGAGAATTCATTTAAGGGTCTCGTGAAATCCCTGGGAAACGCCTTCCTTCCCTGCCTTTTTGTTCTTTTTCCTTTTTTTGTCTGACTAAATAAGGTCAGATAAGATGAGGACAAAACTAAGTCAGCATGAAAAATTCAAATTACTTAAATTACTTTTCTTTTCTTTCCCCCCCTACAGCTGAACTTCAGAATGTGGGAGGGGTGAACAGTTTAACCAAAGCTAAGCTCTTCTGTGTCAAATGGCAATTACTCTTCAGCTCGCCCGCTTGTGCTCTCTCTCTCTCTCTCTCTCTCTCTCTCTCTCTCTCTCTCTCTCTCCCCATCCACTCAGCAAACATCCACCACCTCAAACAAAAGAGGCAGAGGAGTCTGGGGGTTTGGAACGCTGTTTATAAACTGAGAATTGCTGAGGGTGACTGATGCATTAATGGACTTACTGAAAGTCCATTCTATTATTCTCTGTGCTTTAGACACATTCAGGAAATTCCCTAAGGGAAAACTGAGACAGACACTGACAGAGGTGGCAGGAAGGAGACAAAAAAATGGCCCAAGAAGCACTGGGTGCCGACACTGGCCCCTCCACACGCACTGTGTGCCCTTAGGTGTGTCTCTTAACCTCTCTGTAAAATGAGTGCAACATTCTCTCTCTCTCTCTCTCTCTCTCTCTCTCTCTCTCTCTCTCTCTCTCCCTGTCTCTGTCTCTCTGTCTCTCATAAGGCCTCTCAATCAGGGCCAAGCATCTCAAACTCCTGCCCTGTACCCCATGAGCTGACAGCCTGCACTGCACTCCTGTTAGGTTTTACAAGGCCTCTGCCTCTGCAGAGCAAAGACAATGGCTTCGTTTTTCCCCCCTCACTGTCTCAAGCCTTGCTTGGTCAGATCTCCCTCCCCTGCCCCATGATCATCCCACAGCCTTGCCCTCACTTGTGGGCAACAGAACAAAAGAAGTTACAAAATCAGGACTCGATCTGAGGACCTCCAAGGTGTGGTGCAGCCTTGTGGGAATTCTGCCATTCACACCTAGCTCATAGCTGCATCCGACCTCTGCCTTACCTTGGGTCAAGGACAACAGAGAAATGGAAGGGTCATGGCTGGCTGGCCCTCCACGCTTCCTGCAGCCCAGACCCCAGCTCCTGACCCAAGACAAAAGAAAGCTGGGCATAGTGTTGCAGGCCTGTAAGCCTAGTACTCTGGGAAGCTGAGTCAGGAGGACTGCACGTCTGAGCCTGGCCGAGTAACTTACTGACTCAGTGAGACAAACTATAAAAAGGGGCTGGGGATGTAGCTCAGTGTAAAGGCCTTGGGTTCAATTCCTAGTGCTATAAAAAACAAACCAAAACACAAACAAGTAAGACAGTGAGTGGACCTAAAGGAGCAAGAAGACACACCTTGTTAGTGAACCCAGGGATTCTCCATCCTTCCCTACTGGCAGGAGATCAAAGCATGGGCTCTGACTCCCTGGGGGCCCAGTTGAGGCCCCAGGCCCTGCTGGCAGAGTGCCATACTGCCAGGCCCCCCAAGAGGACGATGTGCTCCCAGCTGGCCTCCTGGCACTTGTCTTGGGCCTGACCTTGGCAACCCCCCATGCTAAGTCCTGGGGCTGCAGCAGCCTAACGCCTCCCTGCACGCTCTGCACCTACGAGAGTCCTCTGGCCCCCCGAGGCCGCCAGCCTGTTTGTGGTGACAGTAAGGCCGTGCCAAGTCAGCCCACCATCTCCACCCTCTCCTCCTGCTGGCCTTTCTCTTTCCCATTCTCCAGACAACAGGCAGCCATCACCCCGGGGTTTGGCACCACCAGAGAAACAAGGTCAGCATCTGCCAGATCTCAGCTGCTCCCAGGGACACCCTCATTCAGCCCGCTCCCACCTCTGAGGATGCAAACCTAAGAGCTTCCACTAGCAAGGGAGGGGGTGTCAGCCACCTCCTCTACCAGGCCCCCCATCTCAGCCCTCTGACCTGGGTAGGATTCACTCCTTTGGGAAGGAAAAAACAAACATCCCTCTCTCCTCCCACTCATTCTTCCCCAAAGTCATCTTTTCCTGGCAGAAGTCAAATACATGGAGGTCGCTAATAATCTCCTCCACCTCTCCAAAGAGTGGAATCCCTCACCCCCACTGCTCTCAGCTTTGGACATAAACCAGAATTCCCAAGGAAAAAGAAAAGTCCCCTTCGATGCCCCATGCTGTTTTTAAATACAGAAATCTACTGGTTTTCAAGGTTTTAAGGAATAAGCAGGATAGGACAGAGAGAGAAAGAGACACAGAGAGACCAGAAACACAGGAGACAGAGTTTCAAAAATCCATCAGCAAATGCACAGAACAGATATTTACTGAAACAGATACAGGAAACATTATCTCAAGGGAGAGCGCATTTCTGGAAATACACAGGCAAGGAGCCTTGAAAATTGCTTCCTGATACTTCCAGCTGAATTATCCCTCCTTGATAAATCATTTCAAAGTCATTTTCAGCTCTTAGGTTTATTTACACCCATTTTAAAGACTTCAAGGCCTTCTGAAAGCAGGAAAAAAAAAACCTTAAAAAAGCATAACCAAGGATAATCAAGGTGAGCAACGCGACTGTCATTTTGGGAAGGTGTGAAGAGTGAGGAACGTTGTCCTAGCAACGGCCAATCTCGCGGCTACCTGCCTTCACCTGCTGCCCAGGGGCGCCCAAAGCTTTGCATGCAAATGGAGGAAAACCGCAGAGCAGAGCCCCCTACTGGCAGACACCGTACACAGCACTCCGGATGCTCCCAGCCTATCAAATGAGCCAGCAAGCCAAGGACAGAGGTCCCGGTGCATGGGAGACTGTCGCCTACTAATGGAAGCACAGTACTTGAGGACAGGAGGACAGGTGCCTGCATGTCCAGAAAGGCTAACAAGCCAGGCAGCAGGGCACTGAAGGGCCCGTGCCCGGGTTAACACTGCCATTTAATAATGATGCTGCTTTTAACCCCAGACTCAGACTCAAGTCTTCTTGCCTTCAGTGTCCACTATTAAATATCATGGCTTAAGGCTAAAATGCCCCCCAAAATCTCATATGTGTGGAAACGGATTGGATCGTGGGGGTGCTTTACTCCTCGGTGGATTCACCCACTGATGAGTTCAGAGCTGAATGCACTGATACGAGGTGGAGGTTGGAGGCGGCCACTGGGGTGGGGCCTGGAAGGCAGCACCCTTGTCTCCAGCTCCTCCCTTCTCCCTCTGTTTCCTGGATGCCATGAAGTGAGCAGCTTTCCTCTGCCACACCCGCCCACCGTGCCATCTCCGGCCCAGGGACAGTTGACAATGAACTGGAACCAGGAGCCAAAATTAACCTCTCCTTCATTAGGTTATGGGTGAGCGTGTTTTGTTCCGGCGACGGGAAAGTCACTAAGACACTCGCCAACTTTTTTTCCCCCCCTCAGCCCAAGCCCGCATCTCCTTGCCTCCTCCATTGATGCTGGTGGAGTCCATCATTCTGCACCCGGCCCTAGGAGTAGCAGAGCTGGCCTTCCCCACTGGATTTCTTTCTCTTCACACAGCTGACTTGAGGTTCATCAGTTTCCCTGAATTACATCCCCTACAAAGATGTGTAAGTCTCACTCCCCAGAACCTGTGCAAGTTACCTCCTACAACCCAGGTGGCTTTTTAGATATGCGTAAAGTAAGAGGTCACTTTGGATTATCTGGGTAAACCCAATGATGTCAAAGGTCCTTCAAAGCAGAATACAGGAGGTTTAAAGCCAGAAAGGGGAACGTGGCCAGAGTTACGAAGACTGGGATGACAGGGTGACAAGCCAAAGACTGCCAGCATACCACCTTTAACAGCTTAAGGAGAGAAGAAATAGAGTAGGTCCTCCTTGGAACCTCTAGAAAGAACACAGCCTTGCTGACTTCTTGATTTTATTCTTGTAAAACTCACTTCGCCCTGGATAACCATAGAGCATAAATTCATGTTGTTTTAGGTCACTTAGTTTGTAGTAAGGTATTGCAATGGCCATGTAAATGTCCTCATTCCTTAAAAGATAAATACCAAACTCCAAGGAGACAAGGGCTCCACCAGCCTACCCTTCCACCTCGTCTCCCCGCCATGCCAGCGCCGAGGGACCTCACACTTCAGCCACCCTTAACTCCTTATGTCTTCCCCAGAAAGGGCAGTGTACCCAGCTCCGGGCCTCGGCACATGCTGGTCCCTTAGAAGAGGGTGCTTTGGGTCCCCTTCTCTGCCAGGAGAATCTGCAAATTACACCCTACTTCTGAGGCCTTCACCCCTGTCAAGCCTTCTTTCCACCCTGCTGTCACTTGGCATCCCACACAAAGGTCTTCAGCGCTGATTACATCTCACAGGAGCCCTATTAGTAAGACGGTTTCTCCTCGCCTCCTCTGTACCCCCAGGGATGTGCCCGCCTAGATGAGACCAGGACAGAGGAGTCCACAGAGCAGATGTGACAAGAGGTGATGACTGAGAAAGTAAGTGCTTCTTGCATCCTCAGCTGCTGGGGAGTGGGACAGACGGAAGGACAGAAGCAGGACTGGAAGTGGCAGCCCCACAGGGGGCTGACCCAGATGCGTCCCTGCCAGCAACAAACTCCAGAAGAACCTGCTGAGCGCCACCCACGGGCCTGTGAGTCTCAAACACAGTCCCCAAGACCAGAAGTATCCATGTCACTTGTGATGTCGTGCAAATGCACATTCCCAGGTCCCAACTCCCACCACTGATAGGAGAAAAACCCAGCGGAGAAGCCCGGAAGTTGGTCTCAAGACCTCCATGTGCTCTAAAGCCCACTGAAGTTTGTCAACCATTCTTGTGGGGGCAAGAGATACCCACGGATGAGTGAAAGGTGGACTCTACACAGCTGCAGAGGGGCCTCTTCCCTGAACTGGTTTACTTTGGCTGCCACAGCACAGTACAAACATGCATTTCCTGTCTCACAGTTCTGGAGACCAGAAGTTCAACATCAAAGTGTCTGCAGCATGGGTTTCTTCTGGAGACTTCTCTGTATCTTCCCAGAAACTTCCCTCGCTCCAGGTGGCCCACCTTCCAGAGCTCATGCTAACTCACCTGCCTCTTCCAAGGCCTTTTCTACAAGCATGGCACATGCTGAGTTCCCAGCCAGGAGGACTTTGCCTAAGAATTTGGGGAGAATGCAATTCAGGCCACAACAGTTTCCAAGAATTAAAATCATGTCATCTAAACAATTTCGACTTGCCTGTCAATGACAAGTGACACACACTTGAGGAGTCAACTGAGCAACTCGTCTTCACATTCTTCTCCATTACCAACACCGTCATCATGTGTGAAAGGCAGAGCTTCCAAGGCATGAGCTGGGGTCACAGGGTACCCAAGATAGCAGCTCCTCAGTGTTCAGCACTCCTGGAACAGGAACTGAGTAACACCTCCTCCAGACCCTGTTGCTGTCCCACCTTTACCCCGGGATGCTGAAGAAATGTCATCATTTGATATGGAGGCAGCAATGTGACAAGGCATGGAGATAATGAGAACCATGCCCTGTGACTCCTAGGGGAAATACATATGAAGAGATTTGCAAAAAACTTGAACACCCACCTGGCACAGAGGCCAATGAATGCTTCTGTGGCCATCGCCATCATGACTGCTGCGGCCACACCCAACAGGACCACTGACCTCCTCGCCAGGCACCACACCAACAGCTCAAGGGGCAAGAAGCCAAGCTGCAAGGGCTCCATTTCACAGAGAGGCCAAGTCACAGCCTCAAGCCACACAGCTGGCAGGTGGGAGTACTCGAAGCTGCTTTGCTTACTCCCCTTAAGGTCCAAGATGGAACAGGGACCAAAAGACCCCAGCTGGGGGACTCAGATCGTATCTGAAAAAGCGATTCTCAGACTTAGCTGCACAATGGAGCCACCCCAAGAGCTTTCAAAGCCTCCAGTGCTCCTAAAATCCAGAGTGTCCCATTGCATGGGTCCTATGCAGTGTACCCTGGGTATAAGGATTTTTCAAACTGCCCCAGGGGCTTCCCAAGTGGACCACCCACTAGGAATAGTGTGTCTTGTGTGACAGCCACAGGATATTGTCTCTATATGTTGAAGCTTTCAAAGTTTTTGGAATCAAACCAAGAGATGAAAAAGAAAATATTCAAGTAGCACCCCCAAGGAGTCAAAATCTTGGCAAATGGTAAGTTATGACATAAAAGGGGAGAAAAAAGAGCATTTTTAGGAAACTTCAGTGCCAGAAACAAATGTCTTGTCTAAAAATATGCCTCCCCCAAGTTCCCCTGATGAGTGAATCCCACACTGAAATGATAAGAGCAAAGTCTTTGACCAGTTGCCTGCTCAACTCCCTGGTCTTCACAGACCCTGCCCCCTACCGGAGATCGGGAAGAAGGGCAGGGTCAGAGAAGCTGCAGAGCTCTGGAGATGCTCCAAACTGGATGGGCTGCAGCACAACACTGGATGGGATCCACCACCAGACCGAGGACACTGCTTGACACTGCCGCCTGTGTTTCCTCCTCCTGTGTAAGAAGCCTTACTTCTCCTGCATAGTTCATCACAATTATTTTCCTCTCTCCCCCTCACCACATCCCTTCCTTCCCTCCATCCCTCCCTTCTTCCTTCCCTCCATTAGTGGGAAAAGAACACAAGGCTTCCCATATAGCTACATCCCCAGTCCTTTACTTTGGGTCTCACTAAATTTCCCAGGCTAGTCTCAAACTTACAATCTCCCTGCCTCAGCCTCCTAGAGTACTGGGACTACAAGCTTGTGCCACTATGCCAAGCTGCTCATCACAATTTTCAGCATCAGCAGCAGTCAGGGGGAAACTGCCTTGGGCAATCTCCACTGCAGCTTTGGGACTATACCCAAGGCCACAGGAACAAGCCAAATCCTTCCTATGTTAGGAACTTCCACAAATATGTAACAGTGACCCCAGAGCTGAGGCTGTAGCTCAGTGGTAGAGCACTTGCCTAACATGTGTGAGGCCCTGGTTTTGATTCCCAGCACCACAATAAAATAAAATAAGACCTACTAAGACCTCACCATCATCTCTTAATATTTAGTATCTTTATCTTAATGGTTTTTCTATAGGACAGGACAGTGGATATAGTCCCCACCCTTTAGATGAGCTTTAACTTGTTAATGTTCCCACTCATGAGTGACACCATCTTCTAAGCACTGGTCTCTGGATGACACCTGAGTGGCAGGGTCAGCACTTCCTATCACCTACAGGTCCTCTATGGTAAACACAGTTTTCAGGGGAACACTAGTTTCATCACCTGATTAAGTAGATAATCTGGGTAACTGGTGAGACCAATGTCTTAAGCATGCCATGAAGACCCTACTATACAGGTCTTGAAACATGAAGCAACCTCTCTCCCCTGCCTTCAAGCAGCATAGAATCTATGAGTTGTGGTGAATGTTTAAACTTTTTAAAATGTACAGTATCCATAACTGCACTTGTGTGCCTGCCGCCATCAGGATGCTTGCTTCCTGTGGGCAGTCAGCATCCACCAGGAGAATCAGACAAACACATCCTTATGTGCCTGCTGCCAGTGAAGGAATCGTGGTGTGGCCACCTAGGCTGAGAGAAGAAACAGCCCTACCACCACATACTCATGGTCCTCAGGGAAACCTCAGTGTGGCTGTGTAGGTCTGGAAAAGCCCACCCTATGCTTCACTGCCTCCTCAGAACCTGGGATTGGAGATTCCCAGGTGCTTGGCCCATTCCCCTATACCACAGAGGGGCAGCCAACAGAGGAAACAACTGGGACCCCACTGCTGGCTTGTTGAGAGGAACCCAGGAAAATGTTAAGATGAAGGGGCAAAAGGCAATCTCAGACTTTTAGCCCACACAGAACAAGTTTGGGAGATACCGACATAGAAAAAATTGGAAGTCACACACCTGAAATCTCTCAGACAGTAGCAACTGAAGTAAAGAAACAGTTTCATGAGGCTGCAAAAGGAATCAGATGAAAAATAATATCTCAGATAAAAGAAGAAATCAAAAATACAATGAAAGAATTGCTGAACATATCTAAAGAAGACATAGATAAAACAGGAACACAGGAAAATGATAGAAATCTCAAATGAAAAATGTAAGAGAGAATTACAGTGCATCAAACAGATTCTAAGAGATATATAAGAAATTAAAAACTCCACTGAAAGCTGGCAAAACCACTTGAAAGACATTAAAGATAGACTTTCAGACCTTGAAGACAGGATTGTGGCTAGTACTCATGAAAGGAAAGATCTCTTAAAATTAACAAGCAATTAGGAAATAACAAGACAACGCAAAGAAAAAAAGAGTGATAGGTGTCAGCGAAAAAGCAGGAGTCAACACAAATAACATGAAAATACTGTCTACAGAAGTATTATCAGAAAACTTCCCAAGCACGGGAAAAGAAACTGGCATACAGATAAGTGAGGCACACAGAAATCCAACTAGCCATAACCAAAATAAACTACACCCAGACATATAATAATCAATATCCCAAAGATTCAGCACAAGAACAGAATATTAAAGGTTGTTAGAGAAAAGAAACAGATCACCTATAAAAGAAAAAGAACAGAATCAGGACACGCATCTCAACATAAACCACAAGGTCAAGAAGAGCTTGAAGTGAAGTGTTTCAGATCCTGAAAGAAAACAACTTCCAACCCAGGTTGATGTACCTGCAAAACTACATTTCAAAATTGATGGAAAAATAAGACATTTCAGTGATAAAGAACAACTGTAGGAAGTCACTACACCACTAAACCAACCCTACAAAGATCACTGAAAGATATTCTACAGAGAGATAAAGATGACCATGGTTCCAGGGACAGCAGCAGAGAGGGATCACCAAACAAGGCAGGCAACTGAATGGAGGGGAAAAGCAGAGGACCAACAGCAGGAAAAAAGCATGGCAGAGACAAATCAGTGCTTGTTGGCCATAATCATTAATGTAGACAGACTCAGATCTGGCCATGGCCATGGTGGAACCCAGGAGGCTGCACAAAGAAGCAATTCATCCGCCCTCTTGGTAAGCACCTTCCTCCAGCATGAGCCAGGAGGAGACCCAATAGTGTCTCTTGTGAGCCTACTGGTACGTGGGCTTGGAATCAAACATCCCAACACCCCACCTCCACCCCCGTTAGCAACTAGGGACAGAGGTCTGAGCATTTCTTGACAGGATGACTGTATGCAATACACAAATGGGGGGGGTCTTCTCTATCTTCTCTTTGAAAGCAAGTGTTTTCAGTTTTGTTGCATTATGATTAATTGCTTTACTCTATGCAATATTCTCTTTTGATTGATTTTATAATGTTCTGTCTTTGGTTTGATTTTGCTATACCTAATTGACTAGACAACTATTGTGAAGATAATGAGATATTCTATGATACCTATTACTATGATCCCGGTAACCTGTTGTGAAGTTCTGTACCAAATTCACTGCACTGACTCAATTGGCTTTGTTCTGTGGTATTTCTACTATCTTCAAAATGTGGACAGCCTCAATTCAATGATAAAAAGAAACACAATCAGAGTAGATCAGGAAACAAGATCAACCCATATGCTGTATACAAGAAACACATTTAACTTGAAAGGAAATTCATAGACCAAAAGTTAAAGGAGGGAAAACTGCTCTGTGCAACAAGGAACCAGAAAAAAAAGCAGGAGTAACTTGTCCATCAACTGCAGAATGGACAAGATAGATGGTATTTTTATACCGTGGAAAGCTACTCAGCTATAAAGAAGGACAACCTCAAGGCTCTCATAGGTAGATGGACGCAACTTGAGATCACGCCCGTGGGTGAAATGGTTCAGAGGCACATGGATGAACATTGTGTTAACTCCTTAGCATAAAAAACTAAGGGAGTTAATAGGATCCAAAATGTACAACAGATACTGTGAAAGTGATAAAGGAAGAAATGTCTAAAAAGGGAAGGTAGGTGGTAGCCACTGTTAATTTCCCCTTATCTTATTTTGAATTCCTGTATCATTTTCACTGTTTTGTTAAGTCTGGTTTTATTCTGTCTTGTTTTGTTTAATTTTATTATGTCTGATGGTAGGGGCAGCTATTTGGAAGAAAACAAGAGACCTTATGGTAGCCATTGTTGATTTCCTATTATTTGGTTTTGATGTCCTGTATCGCTTTGATTTTTTCTGATTGGCTTTATTGTTTTGTTTTGTTTTGTTCGGTTTTGTTCGCCTTAAGATGTTTTGAAAATGTACCTATCACAATTAAAGACACACTGCCATTAATGTTCCTCAAAATACTCTGGCCCCTTGCTTTGGTGTGCATTACCCCATCTCTCAGGACACTTTCTGAAGCAGTTCTGCAAGTCCTCTTTTGTGAGGGTATGTAGCTGCACTGTCATGGCTGACTCTGGGTCCTAGATTGATTCAAAACACTTACCTTTCATGGTCCTTTTGACTCCAGGAAAGAGTTAAAAGTCACATGGTGCACTTGCTAGGCAGGTGCTTAAGCTGCTGAGCTACATCCCCGCCCTTTCTCTGTAATAATTCTTTTTTATTTAAAATAGTATGTCTTTCAATCACCCCTTGAAATATGAAGCCATCATCTTGCCCGTCTTCAAGTAGCTTATAGTCTATTTGGGGGAAAAAAAGCAAGTGTTTACAAAACAAGAACATGAAATCCCTCCTCTGCAAGAGGCTGAAACAACCTGTGTCTTACTCAGAGGCCTGAAGCTCTGACTCCTGCCTTTGACACTTCCTGTCCCCCCCCCCCCCCGGACATTCAGAAGCAGGCAACTCTCTGCAGGTGAGCGCTTTGTGCTCCGACCCTGACCTCTGAACTCACCTTGAACCCCTCTCTTTCTGACATTGCCAGGTATGGTGTCCAAGGCAAGAGTGATCTGTCTAGATACAACCAGGAAGGCCCCTCTCCAGGCTCTTCTGCCACACCCAGAGCAGCAATCTCCAAAATCACTTCTTCTCACCCCATGGTCTTTACAGCCAAACTTTTGTATGTGTACTTTTGGCTTTAAATGCGCTTCCTGCCTTTTTATCTCTCTTTCTACTTTGCAAACTCTTATGAATGCATCAAAATCCAGCATACACGTCATCCTCTCTGTAAAGCCCCAAAGCAGATGGGAGTGTTTTTCTCCAGGCTACTGTGATCTATGCCTGAGACCTATCGTACGTCACTTAGCTGTGTTTATCTGCAACTTTCCTGCACCTGTATCCATTAGCAGACTGAGAACTTCTGGGACAGATACAGGTCTCATTCATTCTTGGGTCCTGGGTGTCTAGCAAGGGTAAGCTTAGCCCACGAAGGGTAACATATGTGTTCAACAGAACCAACTTGTAAGCTGGTACTACCAAGGCTTTGTGAAAGAAAATACAGTTGATTTAACTAACAAGAAACTGTGGAAGAGTTCATAAAGCATGAAGAGCTGCCCCTTTGGCCATGAACCAGCTTTGCACTGTGGGATCCCAAGAGCAGTGAATGGATTCCGATCAGGCAAAGGCAAATGGTCCTTTTCAATGCAGATGACGGGATGTCATTGGCCCTTGGAGGCCGGCCCTGTGTTCTAGAAGAAAGGAGAAGTCCCAGAGAAGCAGGAGGTGACTTGTAGGTCCAGAGTCATACACTCTTCCAGGCATCAGACAGCCAGTCCATGGCAGCATGCTGTGGGAGGGAGTGGCTTACAGAACCCACACTGCACATAAATAGTACCCACCTGCAACACAATTCCTCCTTGGTCCAATTCTAAGTATTCTTAAAACTCACCATGGGACAAGCTGGGATAAGCTGGAACAAGCTGGGACCTCCAACGTCCTTGCTTGGTTCTACATTGCTGCAGACCCATCTCTAGCTTCCCTTCCCCACAGATTGCAAAGGACCTGGGGTACTTCCCAAGGCCCCTCAAGGAGGCACTGACTGTGAACAGTTACTTTCTTGAAGTCAACGTTAAGTGCCAGGCTAAATGCATAAATACTAGTGGAGATACACAATGCAGAAGCCTTATAAAAACCATATCACAAAGCTACAGCCTTTACAGGGTAAATTATATTGACAAGTCATTGCTACTTTTCACTTCTACTTTTTCCCCCTTTGATGAATGGGCAGTAGAACCACTGGCTATATTGGGAAAAACACACTCATCTTTGGAAAAGAAAAATTCATTAGCTAATCCATCCACTTGGAGAATTTATTTCCAAGGCTGAACTTTGGGGAGGTTTTATAACGGATGCCCTGACTAATGGGAAGCATGAATCTGTTCCAGGTGGTTAATTACTTTTTATCATTCCTTTTAATAACAGTTAAGAATAATAAGACAAGTGGTGTGAAAAATGAAGATGCAGAATGAATTCAAGTATCCTGCACCCATTTCCCAAAAAAGAACAGGTTGAAGTTGTACACTCCTAAAATACCAGATTTTAAAACCAGTGGTGGTTACACATTAAGAGCTGCATAAAGGAAATTAATTTCTGTGTTAATCAAATAATGTTCACAGAAGTGGTCATGCAGAGGCCGCTCTACTATCCAGCAGGGATGCTGCAGAGAGGAAACCCTACAGAGTAGAGGGGATGCTTGAAGAGGGGCACTTGTAAAGAAACTCACCCACTCCTGCTCAAAAAGCTTCATGGGCCCCGTAACGGACATCTATACCCCTAACACAGGGTGACAGGACCCCGGCATCCTGGCTAATCTCTTCTCCCTAAAACCACCCATAACACTGAGCCATGAGGTCCACTGACTAACACACAGTCACACATGCTGCTAACAAAGTCCATGGTACATAGACACCATGAAATCTCCAGGCCAGCCACTACGCCTTTACCCATGCTGTCTCCCCAACTGTCATCCCTTTCCCAGGCTCCGTCACCTGAAAACACCCTAATCAACCTTTAAGTCTCCATGGAAGAAAGAGCTCTTTTCCTTCCCTCTCATTCCCCAGCAGAGGATCTCAGTTTTTCCCCTTCGCCCACATGCGTTTACCCCCTTGGACTTGAACTGCATGCGTGACATTCACATGTCTATCCTAGGAAACTGAAAACAGCTTCAGGGTAGGCAGATGCTAACAGACTTTATCCCGCCTTGAGGTTCACCAAATACAGCTCCATTCTTGGCATGAGACCATTAAATATTTAGTTGCATGGGTGAGTGAAATGGACAGCAATCCATTGACAAAATTCACCACTTGAACACTGTGTGTGATTCTCCCCACTCTCTGACATCACCTCTCACAGCTGAGATTGCCAGTGAATGAAACCCTCTCTTGGCAGAAGGCCATTGATATATATGCCTCTTTGGGAAGCTCTGGTTTTAAACCAGAATCAAACCCTCAGACCAGCGACAGGATGAAAGCAGCAGTGGCCGAATCACATTACTGATTCCTGTTTCCAGTTGGGTGGGTGACCTGGAGTGAGTAAGGACTCTGTGCTTTGGTTACCTCCTTTATATGCCCTAAAGTGGGTGTCAGAGCAACCCACAGGGCTCAGGGAAGAACAACAAGGTCACAGCCTCATCTCCAAAACCACAGTCCTATTTTCAGAACAAAAATGCTGGGGGTTTTAGAAAGGTGGTATCTAATCTTTACATAAATCTAACACTTTCTGTAATCCCAGCACTCAGAAGGCTGAACCATAAGAATCGCTGTGAATTCAAGACCTGCCTGGGCTACAAAGTGAGCTCAAGGCCAGCCTGAACTGCACAGTGAGACCCTGTCTCCAACAACAACAACAACAAAGATCTAACATTTTCTTATGAGTCCGGGTCACTATTCTAAATTAACATATGAATATTTTTGTAGTGATCCCTAAACAGTGTCACACTAAATGGGATAAATAAATACCATGAATAGGCTTGGATAAGCCAGATTTCTGTTGCCATAGCAAAATAACTGAGAAAATTAATTTATAAAGAGAAATGGTTTAGCAAGTTCCATTCTAAGACCAGCAGGCCCCATCACTTTTGGAGCCTCATTATGGCCAGATCATGTGGTGAGACAAACCACTCACATCATGAGCCAGAAAGGAAAATAGAGAGAGGCTTGGACCAGGTCCCATTATCACCTTGAAGAGACAGTGGCTTAAGGATCTCCCACTAAACTCCACCTCTAAAAGATCCATACTATCTCCAAATACCAACACCCTGGGGACCAAGTCTTAAACACATTCAACATCCAAACTATAGCATGCCTTATGTCTTGTTAGGGTTAAGTTTTGACACCTTTTTTATAAATTTCAGAATTGCAGCCAAAACATTTTGAAGCCATGCTACAGTCTCTGAGATGCTGATTCTTAATGAGCTAAAAGCAAGGAAAATATTATTACAGAGTTTGGATCTAAGACATCCCCCAGAAGTCTCGTGGATTTGGAGGTAGAAACTACTTGGAAGAGGTGCTTCCTGATCAACACAGAGTAAGCAGCTATTTGTCCTCCACGCCCTTCCATCATGGCATATCTGACTTGGAGCCAGATGAACATGGACTGAATCCTTTGAACTGTGAGCCAAATTAAATCTCTCCTCCTTCATACTGTGGGGCCAGGAATTCTACCTGGCAAGTTAACTATACAGGGATATGGGGTCTGAGCATAATTAACACATATAGTGGCAACAGCCTCTGCCCAGGGGATGATGTCCCATGTGGGAAGGGAGAGATACCCTGGACAGCTGAGCAATTCCAGAGGCTGGAGGAGACACCACAGCACCTTCTGGTCGGGACTGATCACAGGCTGTGGCTGAATCATGCAGTTGACATGTGCCTAGGCAGTGACTGTACTCATGCTAAGGTACAGGTTCAATGAAACATGGGCTGGTCACATGGGAATGAGGCTTAAAGATATTTGCAAGGGGAGGAAGGTTGGTAACACAGACACAAGCCAACAACTGCACAGAGCAGAACCGACAATGTCCCTCCTCTTGGGAGTTTGTCTTCAACTACCATACAAGGTGAAAACACTGACAGTCTAATACAGATCCAACAAGATAAAAAGAAATGATCAGAAAGATTATTGACAAATGGCTGCCAGTAACAGTAACACTCACCTTAAGAATATATTATGTTTGCAACATAAGATACACTAGAGGACCAAATGACATTTTTTAAATGAAACATATAGAAATGGAAGAAAAATCTCTGCAATGTTGTCAGCCATATTTAATGCTGAATGAGACACAATCCCAGTAGCTTCCAAACTTCCCCCAAACTAAATGACAAACATTTGGATTCTCTTTTAAGATTCCCTACTTCATAGCAAGAGATCAGAAGACACGCTGGAGAAATGTTTACGCTTTCCAACTGCAGCAAACACAGCTGAATTATTATACAGAAAACAATTTGGCAAGAAATTAAATGTATTTCTTTGTCAGCAAATACTTTTAGAAAACATGGGTAATGACTGAGGACAGAAACTTGAAAAAGATTCGTGTAGCATCCTCACTGTGCTCAGGGATGGAGGGTTTCCACGTTCCTGCTAGTGGCTGTTGGCTAGATTCAGTCTTCAGGATGCCACACACAAAGTACTATTTTTGTGAGTCAATTAACAAAAGATTTACAGTAGATTTACATTCTAAATTAAGTGACTTCTCAAATGAAAACCTTGTTCCAGGGGGAAACTGTCTAGTGTCACTTTTGATGGATGGCTGCTTTGCTTGAAATAAAAACAGGGTTTCAGGGTAAGGTTACAATGATGACAGTAAAGTGAGATTCATTCATTCCATTTTTCCTGGCAAGTTACTCTCGCAAAGGGCACAAACGGCTCCAGGATATCCATCATAAAAACACAGATATTTAAAATGTAGCCAGAATTCTGCAAAATATCTTGAATAAAATGGGCAGTGACCTAAATCTGAAAATACCCAGAAATGTGTCTGTTAACTCTCTGTCAAAGAACCTATGACTTGTATATATAAAAATAAATTATATAACCTTTTTTTTAAAGTTAGAAATGGGATGACCCATTCTCAGAAGATAGGTACCTATCAAGAGACTGTGGTACCCAGAAGATAGTAGAGGGGGGAAAAATGTGTTTAATTTGTTCCCTCCAGGCAAAGATGACATTTTAACGATGAAGGAGAAAGTAATGCTTCCCAAAAACAAAATAACAACAACAACAAAAAAAAACCCTGCACTATTGGAGAGGCATTTTGAAAATGGATGCTTGGGAACACTTCCATGATTAATGATTTGTGGCTATAATTTGATTTATAAAAACTCAGATTCACACACTTGAAACACTTAGAAACAAATTTTTCCAGCCTTTAAAACATCCTCCAAATGAAATTTCAGCAGGTTTTAAATCCATTTGTTAAAAATATTGAAACACAGCACCTCTCAGTTAGTTTGTAAGAGCAACTTACTGGCATCATGAGAAATGGAAATTTACTAGCTGGATTTTAACAAAAACTTCTGCATAATACAGAGACAGGATTGAAAAATGAGAATCATAATTTAGGAAGCACCAGCAACTTTGAACTTCTCCTGCTTACATCTGCATATCTTTGTGGGGGGAGGGGGTTCCTTTTCAGTCATTGAAAACAAAAATCAGTGAAGTAAAACCAACATACGAATTATGTATCACAAAGTATTAAATCAAGATTTTAAGATAATAACACATACGTACTAACACTGCCTTCACTGAAAACATGACTAGTAATGACATTTTAATGAGAACAAAGAGTGTCTGTGCTATTGAAAGAGTATAATGAAAGCTATTTTTTAACATGGCTCATTCAATCTTTTTCTCCTTACACTTTTAAATATAATCCATCCATAAGTCTTGTGTATATCCACAAATAAACAGCATTGGAGTAGTATATCCAAAAATCTTCACAAATAGGGGTATGCGACCAAACAAACAGGGGTGAGACAATACATCTGTAAAATGAGGAGATCATCCACATAGCTTACAAAGTTAATCAGAGAAAAAATTAGTACAAAAATGCTTTTTAAATGAAGGACAGAGTGCCCAAGACAGGCCAGGCATTAGACGCACCACGGCAGGGCGTACGTTTAGCCCATGTAAGGAACGACCTTGACAGCAGATTCTAAGACAGAGCTTAAGAATGCATTAGAATAGGACATGTGCTGGGAATACTAGCTGTAAGTTCTGCTCTCCATAATGCACGGACTTCACGGCACTGATTCAACTTTTATTGTTTTTCTTATGACTCTATTATACAAATGTTATAATGATGATGGTGATTAGCAGCTTCTGTTTACTGAATCCTGACTAAATGGCAGGCCCAAAGGAAACATACCTTACTGCTATTTCTCCAGCAGAGCAGAAGGAAGGACTCAGTATGGGGAGGTAGCTAAGATTGTCACCTCCAGCCAGACCACATGGATTGGAAGCCCAACACTGCTCCCTGTGACCCTTCTGTGACAGGTCATTTACATCCATTGCCTCTCTGTAAACACTACGGTCATAGTGGGTGGAGATGACTGAAAGACTGAGGTACGAATAGGCTAAGAACACAGTCTAGGGAGAAGTGGCTGCTACTGCCATGAAATACTATTATACTCACTGTGAAGGTTTAGATCTGAAATGGTTCCCCTAAATCTCATGTGTTCAAAGATGTAGCCTTTAGAAAGGGATTGAATCAGGATATAATTTTATAAACAGATTAATCCACTGGAAGATCACAATTTGACGGCATTATTGGAGGTGAGGAAAACTCCGGAGATGACACCTAGTTAAAGGAAATGAGTCATGGGGATGACTCTGAGGGTTATATGGTGTCCCTGCTTCCTTCCTTTCTGGCTCTTTCATTCTCATTTTGCTCCCTAGAAACCATGAGCTGAGCATCTTCTTTCACCATGCCCTTCCCCTACGATACCAGGCTCCACCTCAGGCCCACAGCCATACAGCCCACTAACTATGAACTGATCCCTCTGAGAGCATGAGCCAAAATCAACCTTTCTTCCTTTAAATTGATTTATGTCAGGCATTTTGTCACAGCAACAAAAAAAACTAACGCACTCATTTTAAAGATGGAAAAACTGAAGTAATTCAATAACAAAGCTAGGATTTAACTTTTAGGAACATTGTAATAATAATGAAATATCTAACAAGGAAAACCATCCTCTCCTGTTTCTTCCTCAGGAACCCATCAACCATTCTCATTTTCTTATTTTCTCTTCCAGCTCCTTTCCATATATACATATTCTATCTACAAATCATGGAACAGATGAAATTTTCTATTTATTTTCACTATATCACAAAAGCCAAATATTTACGCATGATTCTACATGGTATTCATAATTATAATTCTCGTGAATGAATAATAGACGACTGAGTCAATATATCACAACTTAAATGACTGTTCAATTTCTATTAGTCTTTTAAGCGGCTTCTAAACTCTAAGAATTAAAAGTAACAAAAGAATCAGCATCCTCATGCATGTGGTACCTTTTCTCCTTTCAGATTGATTTTCCTGGGATAAATCTCCAAAAGATAGAGTACCAGCTCAGGAGTATGAAATAGTTTTATGGCTCATGGTATGTGCTTCCAAATGGCTTCTCAAATGTGTAATTCTGGTAATATAAGGTCATCAGATAGCTGGAAGATTTCAAGTCTAGGTAAAATCTCAACAACAGTGACCAGGAGTACACATATATCTTTGCAAAAACATTTGAATTTTCACAACTTATGCTAACCCCTCACAACCATCATAAACTTCTCTTGTTCATAATGCATGATCTTTGAGTCCTTAAAAAAATTCCCACTTCTGGAAGCTAACGTGAAATATGAATTTACTTACAGACTTCACTTTAATTATCTCTAGTCTCTGACCATCAGAGAACCACAATATCCAAACACCCAACCAGTTTGGTCTCCAGTATACCCAGAACCGTTAACCTCCACAGGCTCACAGCTAGGACTGGGGTGCAGCACAGTGGTCAAAAACTGACCCAGAATGTGCAAAGCCCTAGGTTTGATTGTCAACCATGTCACACACATACCTGGTAGAAGAGAGGGCAGAAGTAGAAATTGCACACAAGGCTGAATATGTGTGTGCGTGTGTGTGTGTGTGTGTGTGTGTGTGTGTGGTGTCTCCACTCTTTCACGACAGCATAGCATGTCTCCAACTGCACCCCTGCACCCCCGGGGCTTCCCATTGTTCTGCCTGCATCCTTCTCTCCAAACACCCCAAGGACAATGGATATGCTTGGAATGCCACAGCGCCTGTGGTCTACTTCATCTCTGTCCCCTTCTCATACCAGTGGGTGACAGTCAGTATAAAGTAAAAATGGCAACTGTAGTCTGCCTCCCCCAAATCAAGATATTTTTTAAAACAGTCTGTCTTTTTAGCACACATCCTTACCACAGCCCCCACAGAATCATCCCACTTGGTACTTATCATGTACAGGGATGGAAAAATCCACAGGTTTTGGTCAAATCATTGTTCAGTGATGACAAAGGAGCCATGGAAAAAGTGGGTGGAAGACATGGGTGAGTGGATGCTAAAGAATTAGGATAGAATTATTTAACTGTTTGTTATCTATGAGCCAATAAAAAGCACAAATACCACAGGGCATTTGACAAAGCGTCTGGGATGTGGGCATATGACACAGATTAACTGCTTTTCCTTAGAACTATCCTTTATCTTTTGGTCCTTCCCAAAGGACCAATAGTTATTTAGTTGACTCTTAATCCAAGTCTTAGGAATGCTAGGGATCCAGTCACTGGCTTTATTTGGGGACAGAGTATGCATGTCACCTTCTTTTATTCCTCATCACCAGCCTATGAAGTCAGCATTTTTATCACCTCATTTTACAGGTGGGAATAAAGAAGCTGGGTGACCTGGTGTCTTAGTTACTTTCCTTGTCACTGAGACACAGTACGTGATGCCCACAAATTAAAAAGAAGATAGATTTGTTTTGGATCACAGTTTGTAGAGGTTTCTGTCCACTGACTGCTATACAGGGTGGCATGGGGGAAGAGAATCTGCTTGCCTCGTGGTAGGGAAAAGCAGAGAGTAAAGAAAGGAACCAGGGTGCAGACGCACCCTGCCAGGTCACACCCCCAGTGACCCACCTCTTCCTACCAAGCCCCATCACCTAAGAGCACAATTAGCTATAAACTCATCAGTGGACTAATCCATCTCTGTGTATCACACACCCATGATCTAACCACCTCTCAAAGCCCTGCCTATGATCACATGAGGGTTTGGGGGGAATCTAAATAGAAACTGTAGCACTTGCTGAAGCCCACACAGACAGTAAAAGGCAGAGCACGGGCTCAATCAGATCTGTGTTGATCCCAGAGACCCAGCTCCTGACCATCAGCTCTTCATATCCCTTGGAAGAATTGATCCCAGAAGAATGAAAGATCCAGGACACCAAAGGACACAATGTGAGAATTCAACACTGGGAGTCACTGACATGCCTTGGTGCTTGATCAAAGCCTGTACCCCAGGGCAGGCTCTCTCTGTGATGACAGCAGACTCCAGGTATATCAGTGCAAGTGGAGAGCCATTAAGGATGTACTGACCCTGAGCTTTTCAGACAACGTCTGTACAGCTAGAGGAGCTGTGTAGTGAGCAGAGATTGGTATCAAGGCAGCAAAACTCTCAAGCCTTCAAAAACAGCCATCTGAGTCCCCCCAGCCATCTGAGTCCCTCCCCCACTGAAGAAGACACAACAAACTCTCCCAGGGGTCCTGCACCTCCTCCTCTCTTCCTCAGACCTCAGTTTAATTTCTTGAATCAGTCACCCACTTCTCACAACTTCATACCACTGCAATCCGGCTCCCACAAACCCTTATTGCTGTCAACAACACCTTGACCTCTGAATCATCCAATTCAGCAAGACATCGTGATCTTTACATGAATGGACATTGTTCATTTTGTATGAACAATGCACTAACCCTTTCTGAAAAATCTGCCTCCCAATGTATTTTTAGCAGAAGGAAAGTAAGGATAAGATAGAATAATGTGAAAGGACAAAGATTTCTACTTACTAGAAAGACCTTTGACACAGTTAAGCCTATTAAACATGGGTAAGAGCATAACACGTGTATGGTCAGATGGGCCAAGGAAGAGCAGCGGAGACTGAAGTCAGTGAAGGGTAGGCTGGAGAGGAGATCTGGGATATTCTTTCCAACTCGAAGATGCTACTGGCCTCAGTGTTCAAGGCCACAGACTTCGGCAGGAAGGCAGAGTCAGCTATGGTCAGTGTTCCTGTCTTTATTTGGGGTGGTGGTGACCTGCTCAACCTTAAGAGTCAGTGAACACTGAGCACCTTCTAAGCAAGGTCTAGTAGCAGGCACCCAGGAGACACAAAGGGCTATGACTCAGGGTGCTCATTCTGCTGTTTGTGACAGAACCCAAAATGCTACTGGCTTAAATAAGGCAAGTGGAAGTTGTATGCATGTATATGTGGGTGGGGGGAGCTACTGGGGACTGAACTCAGGGCCTTCACATTGAGACACATCCCCAGCACCTCCATCACCACCCACTTTTTTTATTTTGAGAAAGGGTCTTGCTAAGTGACTCAGTTGCCAGGACTAGGCTCAAACTTGTGACCCTCCTACCCCAGCCTCCCAGACTGCTGGGATTATAGGCCTATGCCACCATGCCCAGCTTCATGTGGCAGTCTTACTTGGCAACCCCAGAAGCCTGTGTTAGTCAGTTTTTGTCAGGATAAAAAATAACTGAGACAATGGACTTATAAAGAGGAGAGGTTCATTTTGGCTCAAGGTTTCAGAGGTGCAGTCTCTGGTCACTTAGCCCCATTGCTTTGGGACCTGCAGTGAGGCAGCACATTATAACCAGATTGTGTGACATAAAAAGCTACCGTCATGATGCAAAACAAGAGAGGAAGAAGAATGGGCTGTGACCCCACAATGCCTTTCAAGGATGTGCCCTTGATGACTGTCTTAAGCACCTTCCTGCTGTTGGAACAAAATATGCAACATCTACAACTCAGAGAAGGATATATGTATTTTGGCTCCTGGTTATAGAGAATTCAGCCCATAGTTGCTGGCTGCAAGGCAGGAAGGTTCTGGCTGCTGACATCATGGAGGTCAGGAAGCAGAGAGCGAAGGTAGTGGGTAGAGAGGGAGACCTTCCAGGTCCTATGCTCAGCTAACAGAACCCACCTCCTAACAGCAAACTCAGCTCTGAACTCTTCAGTGGACCAACTCAGTCATTTTCCATATACATGAGGCTTTTGGGGTACCACACAATGACTAAGTCCTCCCACCAGGCTTCTGAAAGGTCCCATCATTTTCCAATGGTGCCATGGGGTAGGGGCCATGCGTTTAACACAAGGACCTTCAGGGGATACTTTTCCATACCAGTGCAGGCCCTTCTCTCCTGAAGTCATTTTGTGCCTTCTGGTCAAGTTGGATCCCATTTGCCTTTGGGTTCCAGTCAGTGGAAAGAGGGAAAGTAAAAAGGAGAGCGACCTCCTTGCCTTTAATGGGGAGATTACAAACAGCACTCGGCATTTCTGTTCACTAGTTCACATCCCCAGAAATGCAGCCCTTTGCTGAGCAGCCAGGTGTGCAGCGAAAAGTCTGTCTCTACAGAAAATAGGCGAGATAGGAATCTCGGAAGTAGAGACAGCTGACAAATCCTTGTCACAAAGCAAGAAAAGATAAAAGGAAGAGGACCCTGTCACCAAACAGAAACCAACTCTACCATCGAAGCTATAACCGGCTCAGCCAAACCAAGGGAAGAGAGAAAAGATGAAAAGATGAGTGGACAATCAGCCAGGGGTGTTGGTCTCTGGTGGTGTTTAAGTTTTGGAATATGATAAGTCTATTGGCAAAATGAACCCTTCCAAAGAACTCACAGAGAACATCCTCACTGACCTAGTGAGCTGACAGCCAAGCAGACAGACTGCATGGATGCAAAACGCCACTAGAAAGTGGCTCTGATAGCTGCGATTCTGTCTTACCTAAATACGACTCACAGCTCTCCTGGTCACACTGAGGCAGCTGGAACAGCATGTGGACTTCTCTCTATTTCAGTCTCCTCCCTGGGCTGTACAGTAGCTACTTGATAATGATCCAAAAGAGTCAAGTGTGCATCAAACATTTCATGATCTATGGAGAAAAAATGTTACTTTTATGCAACCAGGAGCCATTCTTTCATTTCAACATGTCCAAGATTTCTAGAAATACTCAACCTTAAGAAAACCGAGTTCCAACATCCAGCCAGTCTGACGTAATGTAGGCCAGAGACAACAGCTTATTTTTAATAAGCTCTGCAAATAACCACCTCCTCTTACTCTGGAGTCACTTATCACTTTGTTCTTGGAGAGCAATCACGTTAAAGCCCTTTTCTCCAGTGACGCTCAGCATTTCCTAAGTGCATGGCTTAAATTTCAAAGTGTGAGCTGCGAATGTTATTTTTAAACCTATTCCCAGAGCCTCATCACCTGTCCCAGCTTGTCTGTGTCCCAGCTCGAGGCCTGAGGTGAAACCACTTCTGGGATCCACTTTTCTGCGCTGCTACCAACAGGCAACTCTGTCCTGTAGAGCAAAGGCCATGGGATTAAGATATCTCTGGGCCTTCATAATACTACTTCATACAAGGGCTTCTGGGCATGGGAGGGAATGAACTTATATTCATTATCTCCTGCTGCGTAAGTTATTCCAATTCAATAGGTAAAACGGTATTTATTACCTGTTTCTAAGAGTCAGAGATCTGGGTGGAGTGTAGCTTGCAACTGAGCTATAGCTGGAATGTAGTCACCAGTGAAGGCTCAGCTTGGAGTTAAAGGGGTGGCACTGGCTTCCAGGCCTGTGCATGGAGCAGCTTCCAAGCTGGCACTCTTGCCACACAGGATTCTCCACGGAAATATGCCATGGTATGGCACCTATGTTCTCCTGGGTAAGTGGGGCGAGAGAGACAGCAAGGCAAAACACACCCAAGATGGAAGCCACAGTCTCTTCATGACCTAGTTTCTGTAGTTTCACATGTCACCACCAACATAATGTATTCAGCAGAATGTGTCAAGTCCCACCCACACTCAAGAGGAGAAGATTAATCAAGGCACGAAAGCAGGAGGTCACCTCACAAGCTGCCACCACAATGTCCTGTGATGACACAGGCAGCCTTTGCAAAGAGAGGCATCGTTTCATCTCCTTGTTGGGGGCAAAATCAAACACAGAATCCAAGAAATTCACGGGGCTGGATGAGCTGTACCCCCCAGCTTTTATATCTAACCCACCAAGAGAACAAACACTGACTGTAGCTATCTGCAACTGTTAAACGCTTCTGAAGCAGGCCCCTCCCCACTCCTCACACTTCTATCCTAGACTCAGTTACCCGCCTGCTTGGCATGTGTTATGGTTTATAGCTAGAAGCCCCCAAAGCCTCCTATACTCAGAGGTGGGGCTTGTGGGAGGTGATTGGACAGAGGTGCTGCAGCTGAATGTGCTGTTAGGAGCTGAAATCTGGTCAGAAGAGGCAGTCACTGGTGTCATGAGCTGAAAGGGTGCATCTCCTCCTTGGCTCCTCCTTTCTCTGCTTCCAGCCCACTGTGATGCGAGCAGCTCTCCTCTGCCTGGCCCTTCCAGGCCTCCTGACCTTGAAGCCAACCAGTTATGAACTCAGAATGTAACCTGGAATAAACCTCACCTCCTCCACGCAGTGGGTGTCACGCACTGATTCCCAGCAATGAGAAAGTGACTTGGGCAGCATGGCAGAGAAGAAGGTAATAACTGCTCTCGATTGGGCCCCTTGGGCGCGCTCTTGCAGTTCTCCTGCCCAGGAAAGGACACGGCCTCTCTGCCCTGTGCCGTATGCAACCTACTCCATTGCACAGGGAAGCCGGCCAGCCCTGGCTGTGTTGGGTGGATAAGTTTAATCCTGGAGTAAATTAGTGGAAGACCATTGCAGTCAAAAGACCTAAGGTATACCTAGAGGCCACCTTTAAACAGTAATAAAGCAGGGATTCTTTTCTCCACTGGCTTGGTTCCTGAGTTTATTGCTCATCATTTTAAATTCTGGAACGGGTTGAAAGGGCAGCCCCAACTGTTCCCCCTCACATGTAATCCTACTCATGTGTTGTATAGCTGAGTAAACTAAGTCGCTAAGAAATAGGGCAGGGCATGGATAAACTCCCCCTAGGAAATCTCCAAAGATCTATTTAGCATATTTATTTATTGAGCACTTACTATAGGCTAAGTTTTTTGCTGCAGCCTGACTCTTACTCCAGACATTTCCATATTCTGCCCCAGACAAATATCTTCACTCCTGAGAGCCTCTGTTTCCTCTTCTTAAAAATGGGTATCAAATGAAAGGATGTGCCACAAGAATGGACACAGAAAATGTGGACCGTGCACACAATGGACTATTATTCTGCCATAAAGAAGGATAAACTTGAGTTATCTGTAGGGAAACAGATGCACCTTGAGACCATAATGTTATGTGAAACAAATCAAACACGCAAGCATAAATATCATATGGTTTGTCTTATGTGAGAAAGCCAACATATAAATAATTTAAGCAGTAAAATAAAGGATGGACAACAGGAAGCAGAAAGACAAATCTTTCTGGAAGTGGGAGGGGGACCAAAAGGTGGAGAGGAGGAAGGAAGAAAGGGGAAATTGTTTTAAAAATGAAGATGTGCTGTGTACATATACCAACTCCCTGCAAGCCATGTATTCACTGCACATTACAAGTATGCACTAAAATCTAAAATAAAAAAGGGTGCCTGTCAAGCTGGTATATGCCGTGATCTGCAAATGGCAGCTCCCCCTCCCACCTTGAGGTTTATTGGTGGGAATCCTATTTGGGTGACATCCAGGCAGAGACAATATGGCCACTTTTTTAATGGCAGTTTAAGGAGGGTACAATCTACCTAAGATGTACAAATCTGGATATGTCTGTACCACTCCTATGACTTAGGAATTCACCTCCCAGTTTCTGCTCCCTACCACACCCCCTTAAAAGACTTATGGGTGTGCTTCTGCTTTCAGAGGGCAGAGATTCCCTGGGAGTTCTGGTGGACAACACACAAAACTTGGTTAGGGCAGAAACAAACTGAAACAAAGAACGCAGGCAACTCCCCCAAGGACACTCAGGGAGCACCGGCAGGGAGGAAAATAGAGCAGAGTATGGATCACTTCCTCCCCAGCCAGGCTTTCTTCGCTCCTCTCTTTTGAGGGCTAAAATGATTATTTTCTCCCAGCACGACCAGCCGAGGCAGCAGAAGTGTAGGAGGAAGGTCAAGGACAGCGGCCCGCTGAGGGCTGGCCTGGATTCCGTGTTTCTGGTCACTGTTGCTATTGTCTCGGATCGGATCACCGGCAGAGCCTGGAGGTTTTATCCTGGACACCACGGCACCTGGTGGCAGAGGAAACACCAGCCGCCACAGTGAGGGTACAGAGCTTGGAACAAACAGCCTCATTCTGCACACGCTTCGGGGAGAGGAACATGACAGCCTTGCAGGCAGGGGACAGTGCAGCCACCTGGGAGGTGTGGTTTACAGAACCCTAAAACACAGTGTCCCAACAAAGATGCGGGCTGGAGGCTGTGAGGAGCTGTGCTGCCGAACTCAGAGGCCCTGGGCCCTGGGCCCTGGGCCCTGAGCAATGTGGCCTGCTCCCCGGCACATGGAGCTCCTGTCCTCCAGACCTGGCCCTTGGCACTCAATTTCCTGCCATGCGTCATGATGAATCTTAACCGTCGACCTGGCCAGCCTATGGATTAGTACAGCACACCAGGGGAGGTCATGGGGGTGTGGCACTGGGGACTCCAGTCCTTAGCACCTTCCCATCTGGTCAGCCCCCTGAGCTCTGTTTCCTGGCCACCATGAGTTGAGTGGTTTTCCTCCGCCAGGCCCTTCTACCCTGATGTCTTGACTGTGGAGTCAGCTGACCATGGACTCACATCACGAGCCAAAGTCAAAATCTTGCCCCTTAAGTCATGGGTGTCAAGTATTTTGTTCCAGCAATGGGAAAGTGACCAATACATCATTTGAAAGCAATGACGCCCTTCCTTATCCCTTCATTCACCATTTAGATGTCAGTGTGAATGGGTTTATCAGAAGATTTGCACATTTTCTCTCATTTCTTTTTTTTTTTAATATTAGAAATTGAACCCGGGGCTTTCACCCTGAGCTATATTTCCAGTCCTTTTTAAGGTTTTTTTTTTTATTTTAACATAGGGTCTTACTAAGTCACTAAGTCATTCAAGCTGCTCTTGAACCTGAGACCCTCTTGCCTCAGCCTCAGCAGACTGTGAAAGGGCATCTTCCATTTGAAAATGAGAGGACCGGAACCCAGGAAGAAGGGAAGGTCTCCCTGAAGGGGGTTGAGGGGCTCAGAAGAGAAAATTCTTCCTGACATCCCTATGCCCAGCCCATGTGAGCACAGACTCACTGGAAGTTTAATTTCAGCTGGTGTAAGAGCTCTTTTCCATCACTGCAAGCCTGAATGCAGTGATGGAGGCTGACAAAAGGCCTGACATTTCAGGAAAGATGCAGGAAAGTATCCGATGCCTCTTCATTCATCTCATTCTTCTGTGTCTCCCAGCTGTAGACAAACTAATTCTGCACAACTGCAGTTCCATCAAAGGCTTAGCTGCCTTCTCTCTACCCCTCCCAGCTCCGGACAAAGATTGCTCATTTCATACACCATTTATTCCAGCAGTAATTCCATCCAAGTCACTTCGGGTTCTTAGCAAACAGAAACAGCACAGTGGAGTGCCACTGTGAGGCTGGGACCAGAAATACCGGGAAATGGAAGTGCAAGAAAGGCAGGAAAGTCACCAATCCTGGACAGAGGGTCCTACTCACTACTGTGGGCAAAACCTAAAATGCACAGGCTAAATTTTTGATCTTTTAAGGTCAAAATCAAACTTGCAGGGTCCTAAATAGGCAAGAGAAGCAACAGTAATTAGGCATAAGAGGGCGAGGGTGTAAGCACATTAAACCCCAGAATCCTAATCCCCTGTGAGGACCCCGCTCCCCTCATACTTAAGTCTGACTCCACAATGGAAATGAAGAAATTCAGCTCCATGTCTTAGCACAGAAGAAAGCTCCAGAAGAACATAGCAAATTACTGGCACAGACAACATCAAGATCAGTTCGTAGGACTTACAAGTTAATGTCCCTCCTTACCCTGTCCCTGCCCACCTCACTCAGCTTGTTCTCCAAGGCTGAAAGTAACATCAGCATAGAGAGGTGGAGCCTCCCTAAATCTGCTAAATCCAAGTTGCTGGGGAGACCTGGCCCGAAAACCGGAACTGTAAAGGGCCCCAGCAATTCCTAAGTTTGAGATCAGCCTTTCTAGGGCCTCCTATAGGCAACAGCAAAGAAATCATTTAGTCCCGTGGGAAACAGGTGAAACTCCAAGCTTCCCTTCATAAGTCCTGCCAATGGTCATGAATTGGGAAGGCAAAATTAGAAGCTGTGACCAGTTTAAGGGAAAGGGGACTGATTTACAAATGTGAATGAATTTCTGTCCTGTTCTTTGGTTCCCAAGATCATGCATGCCGGCAATTTCCTGGCAGGTTTTCTGGGACACGGCTGGTTCTCACCACAGTTTCTCAGTGAGTAGGTCTAGAATCGATCCCCAAAAATCATGTTTCTGAAACATTTTCTAATACTGCTGATCATGGTGGGCCAGGGAACACACACAGAGCCACTGTCCCAAGCGCTTTATCTGAGTCACTCCTGATGTGCTCATGCGGGCAGTGTGCAGAACCAGAAAGTCAGCACACTCAGCTCTGGGTCTGGACGTCCACCTGGCTCCTTGGCAGAGCCTGTGGCCAGTGATGAAGATGTTGCATATCAAGCTTCTTTAGCAACACTACCAGCAAGAGACCCACTGGAGTCACCCAACGGCTGCCAGGACCCACTGGAGCCACCCAATGGTGACTTGGCAACCTCCAGCAAGCAACAGTGAGCAAATTCTGACCAAAGGGACAAAGGGAAAGACTGCTGGTGGGGGAAGAGAAGAAAGCTGATATTCACAACACTGGTACCAACTTCCTTCCTCTTTCTTGAACGTGTATAACATGCCTACAGCTGTGGCAGCCTCCTTGCAGCCATGAGGGAAGCCCTATTATTGGTCTTCTGACCCCATGCAACAGCAGCCCCTTTCTAAACTCCTAGTTGTAAGTAAAACAAACCTCTGTTTAACTTACTATCAATGAATTTTCTGTTTCTTGGGCCAAAAGCATTCTTAACTGATGTCCAATTCCTCACTTCAGTGTTAACCAGTTATCCGTGATGTGATGTGGGCATTTTGTCTCAAGCACTGGATAGAAGCAGAGGTAATGATATAAGCAACACCCTTTGCCTTCTCTGCTCTAGGCCCAACACCCTCCATCCTCTTCTCCTTTACCCATCAGGCCCCTCTTCTGTAGTTCCTCCCCACTTCAGCCTCTGGCTTCCATTTGCTGTGGTCTGCTCTGAAGTCAGGCCATGCAAACAGGCCCTGCTAGCCTGTGGCTCCATCTGATGAAACCTCTAAAACATGAGCCAAAATAAACCTCTCCCCCTGTTTCAGGTACTGGTTTCAGCCCGTCAGAGATGCAGGCTGCTACTCCTCACTTTATCCTGTTACTGCCCTGGCAGCCGTTGGGTGACTCCAGTGGGTCTCTGCCCTACCCTGGCCTGCCACAGACAGACTGAAAATAAAGGTGGCGGGTCAATTCTGTGACTTCTCACAGGGCTCAGATGTGACCAGGGTGTAGCCATTACCACAGACTTAATGCTTGCTGGCTTGAGTTGGGATCCTGTGGCTGACTTGAGTCTCGTACCTGTCTGACAGGGACTTCAGGGCAGGAAGGATGGCTGGGAGTCACCTCTCCACAGCAAGAACAGGAAGGCGTGATGAGTGTCTGCGACCGGTTTAGATCTAAAATGGCCCCCAAAGTCTCAGATGTTTGGATGGTGACTGAATCATGGGGGTGCAAACACTGAGTTGTGTGAGGCAGTGGGGTCTGGTCTGGTCAAAAGAAGTGGGTCATGGGAGGCATGACCTGTTACTGAAGACCTAATATTATAATCCCAATAGTAATTCCTTATAATATTGTACTCTAAGCATTATATATTGTAATCCAATTACTGTAATCCCTTTTCCAGTCCTTATAATCCAGAAAGTTATATTTGAAATCCCATTGAATGGAATTATATTGGAATCCCAGCATTAATTTTAATCTATCACCTCCAATAAACCATGGTAAGAGTAAAGACATTGAGATATATTCGAAGTTATGGTCAGTCAAGGAGTCCTAAAGTCCAATCCAAGTGAGAATATACAGACAAAGGCCTTGATCCAAGCCTCTCCTAGAATTTATTATCTCATGAAGAAGCAGTGGTTCAAAGATGAGCGATGGTGAGCATGGCAGGAACTCTGTGAGTAACCTGAGCTGGCTGGCCAGGTGGGGAGAAAAGCATCTTTGCAACAGGCAGGGAGAATGACATGCAGAAGGACCAGTCTGCATAACTTGATTGGGGTAGCATTGGAACGGTTCTAAGATGCTGTTGCTTCAGTTTTTGATGTGTAAACTTTTGTGCCCTGGGGAGTCATAACCTCTTACTTTGAGGCTCAAAACCAGCTGACATTCTCGGAGCTGAGTGGTTCTACTATCCCACTTCATTTAACAGGGAAAGCAATGCAAAGAAACAGGGAGTTGTTGGTCGGTCGGCCTTACAGATTACATATCAGTACCTCTGGTAGCCTTGTTTACATTGCTTAGAGCCAAATAAAGAGAAAAGAAAAGAAAAAAAAAACCATAGCCAACTCTGTGCATTTCAGTGCAAAAAAAACACGACTTGATTTGGCTAACGCTGAAGCAATTGTTCTACATTCAAGTGGAGCCACTCAAATTGTCTCCTACAACCTGGAAGGGTTTTCTCCCTCCCTAGCTGCTCCCTTCTCTCTCAACTTCCTGTCCACTGTGAAGACGGAAACTTTTCTCTGCCCAGGCTCTTCCACCATGATGCCAACCAGGCAACCATGCAACTGATGAAACCTCTAAAACATGAGCCAAAATAAACCTCTCCCCCTGTTTCAGGTACTGGGTATTTTGTCCTGGCAAGCAGGACTGTGATAAAGACAGTGTCCCTAATGTCTCTGGTTTCACCTTACTCTTCAGACCCACTGGCTACTGGAAAGCAAAGCTCACAATGTGGCCTGGGGCCAAATGGTGTGGCCACAGCTGCTGCTGTGTAAAGAGCTGGAAACTACTCTGAGAGGTGACTCCGAAAACCACACAGGGACAGTCCTACCCCAGCCCAAGACCTCTCAGGCCAATGTCAGCCTATCTATAGAGGCACAAGGGTCCCCAAGGGAACCTAGGCCAGTTAATAGGTCAGGTTAGGGGGACATGCAAGCAGGTAGCACTGAGACTGTAATTCTCTAGGTCCTTTCTGCCCGAGACTGAATAATGGCTACATCAATTCCAAAAATCACGCCCTTACACACCAGCACCCAGAGCAGAAAACAAGGTCCTTCCCTCACACCACTCTCTTTGTCAGGGAAGGAGGCATCTCCCAGATGCCCACTGCTGACCTGTTCCTCACTTCTGGAGCCAGAACTGAGCCTGGCCCCTCAGTGACCCAGAGTGGGGCATGACTGCAATGTGGATACAGGTCGAGCAACTCTAATCTGAATATCTGAAATAGGAAATGCACGAAAATCCAAAACTTCTTGAGTGCCAGTGTGATCTCATAAATGGAAATTCCAGCCCTAACCTCCTATGTCAGATGCAACGTACAAGCACACTAAAAATAGTGTATTAAGCTGCCTTTAGGGTGGCATAAGGTGTACAGGAAACATGAATGAATTCTGCTTCAGATTCAGGTTCCAGTCCCCACAGTCTCATAATGTACACACAAATATTCTGAAACACAGGAAGAAAATCCAAAATCGGAAACACTACGGGTCCTGAGCACAAGATACAAGATGCTCAACCTGTACTGGCCATCGAATGGAAGTTCTTCCAGGAAGAAAGAAAAGATACTGTAGGCTGAATAGGAGATGCACAAAGATAGGGGAAATGAGCATCATTAGGAAGGACTCAGATGGACCCTGGTGCATCTCCAAGGGTCTGTCTAAGAAGCAAGCAGAGGAAATTCGACAGGGACACAATGAGAAGGAGGCCGAGATGGAGACAGAGTGGAGACGTCAGAATGCTGGCCTTGATGGCTGCAGTGACACAGTGACAAGTCACAGCCACCAGAAGCTGGAAGAGACCAGGAGGCGACCCTTCCGGAGAGCGCCCAGGGGCAGCATGGTCCTGCTGACGTGGTAACTTGAACCCCTGCAGTACTGACCTCGGTCTTGTGCCCTGAAAACAGTGAGAAAATAAATTTCTATTTTAAGCCACTAAGTTTGCAGTAATTTGTTAGAGTGACCACAGGGAAACAAAGAAAGGGGCAACAGCTTCTAATTGGAAACCAGCTGTGTGGGCCTCAGGTTTCTTTGCTGAGACTGTGGAGGGCGGCACATTTTCACCTCACTCCCTGACACACACACACACACGCACACACACACTGAGCAAGGTTCTACCATTTCTTTGCCCAGCTACACCCAGAAGATGGACCCTAATAGCAAGCCGGAGTGGTCCAGGGCCACTGTTTCGTTTCTATTGGGCAGAATAATTGCTACTTAGACCAATGAAAGAGGACCATGGGAGTAAGACAGCCAAGGAGCCACTGTCATGGTGACACTCAGCGCAAGGCTCCAGGCTCACGGAGGCCAGCAGCATCTTGCCCGATGTCTCTCTCGAGCAGCATCCTGGAACGAGGACTTTCTCGGTCACACTGAGCCAAGCACAGAACGTTGTGTTTTTCAGCAAATCACTCATAAAAAATTTTTCAATGTGTTTTTCAGCAAATCACTCATAAAAAATTCATGGCTGCAGCTGACCCTCATTAGAATGTGTTTCATTAAATTAAAACATCAATCCCAGAAATATATGTTTGCTTAACAGGCAGAAATGATTTGGGGGCCTCATGTTGCATACCATCAAATCAAATCAAATCAAATCAAATGGTGGGAGCCAAAGAAATGAAGCCATCAGGCAAAGGGGGTAGGAGGGATGACAGAGGCCCCCTGCCAAAGAAACACAATCACAGCTTATGAAAAGAGCCAAATGCATCCAAATTGTGTGTCCGTAGAAAGCAGTAGAAAAGGAGCAAGAAACTCGGTCCGACAGAGCATCCAATAGAGGCAGCAGATGAGGCGGGCTCCAGCAAGGTGGGTTCTTCCCCGGTCAGCCCCAGGAACCAGGAACCCAGCCACCCAACCTCCAAGCTCTCTCTTATAAAAGCTTTGCCTAGAGATTCTGAGAAGCAATCGCAGACTACAGGGGACAGCGATGACCCTCCAGCCGGCTTCCCATCACTCCGGAGTTGCATGTTTCCCTCGGGATGCAGCCACGTACAGAAACACACTATCAACCTAGGCAAAGTGTAAAGAAGCCAACTTTGCAACTTCTCCAGAGGAGACCTAAAAGGACCCTGCAGACTTTCTGCAGATGTCTGCTTTAGCTGATAAGGTCCACTCCAATATACAAAGTGAATGTTTACATTTTTTTAAAAATTTATGACACGAAAATAACATTGCCATGAATCCCCTTTAAAATCCCTCCCCTTTTGGTTCAAGCATGTACATTCCATTACTCTGCTCACTTTCTGGAAGTCCTCCTTCACGGGTGTCTCTAGTTGTGTTCTTTTGGCTACCCTGATGTCCACAATCAATGCAAAAGGTTTGCTGTAGTTTCCATCAAATAAAAGCATAATGGTGCCTCCTCATGCACCTTATTTGCTGGACCTGGCACTGTGCAATATCTGGCCTCTTTGCCAAAGTAAAAATGACCAGGAAAGGAAAATGTTTTGGAGCGATTCGGGATATTCAGGCAGCCGTGACAGCACCCAGGAAAGAGGACTCAGGAAGTGGCAAGAATGATGAGTGAAGTGTGTTCCAAGTGAGCGGGAGGGGGACGAACGGTCATGTGTCTTTGGCTGGAATATATATATATTTTTTAATTTAAATATTCACTGTCACTTTCAGCCACACCTCAGAGCATCTCATTTGTCACTATGCTGCTCCAAAGCAGAGGAAGCCAGCTTCTTCATGCCCTGACACAACACAGGACGGGTACCACGGAGACAGAAGGGAAGCTGCCAAATCAGAATCCTCGTCCTCTTCTTATCTTGTTCCTCTCTGCTCTGCCAAAGCCCTGTCTCCACCAGGGGTCCTGAGCCAGCCCCTGGGAAGGACAAGGCAGGATCTGTCAGTCTGGCTCCTGCTGCCAAGAGGACATTCCCCGAGACGGGGTCACTGTTTACTGGGGCTCATGGCTGCATGAGTGGGAAGTCCAAGAGCCAGGCAGTCGCACTTGGTGAGAGCCTCATGCTGCTTCAACTCACAGCCCAAAGTGGAAGCAGAAGTGGGGATGCAGGAGGGAGGTTCCTAACAACCCACTCGAGGGAGCTAATCCAGTCCCAGGAGAGCAAGGACGCTCTCCCTGAGACCCTGACACCTCCACATTGGTCCCCCCCTCCCAACACTGCTGCCTGGGGACCAAGATGCCACAAAAGCTGGGCTGGGGACAAACCATATTCTGACCAAATCAGGGTGGTAGGAAGGATACCCAAATCACAGATCCTGAGATTTTAATCCTGTGTAAACTAATTATTGAAGAAAAAACTTCACACGCACGTTTCACTCGTTGTACAGAATTTAAGATCCCAGAGAAAAGGACTGATCTCACACAGCTAATTGTTGTTTTAAGTCATTTTATGAGTATATGGCTCATAAGTAATATTAACTTACCAAAATTAAAAATGATTAAAGGACAAAAATATCTATGACATAACATCTTTTATATGCATATACATACACATAATGTTTTGCAAAATGCAATCACACCTTACTCACTGTGACATAACCCACCTTCACTGAAGCATAATAGTATACCATAAACATCATTTCAAGCCAGATATACACATCAACATCATTGTTTAGTGGCTGCCTGGTATGCTGATACAGGAATGTGCCATAATTTATTTAACCAATTGCCCATTATTGGTCATTTATGCCAGACTCAATTTTCTTGGGTAATAAGAACACTACACTGGCCCTCTGGCAAATTCCTTCTCTGTGTACACACAGTTGTCTTCTTATTGCCTTCAGATAATTTCCTAAGATGAAATTCTTGGATAAAGGCAGGCTGTGTTCTCTGCTGCCACAAGACATTCCGGGAAGTTTCTAGGTAACACAGTGCAGGGCTGCTCTGTGTGCAAAGTAACATGCAGCTCTATTTATTGACTGGACTTAATTGGCATTTCTAATGAAGAGAAGCCCTGAGGCCCCGAGTTTACAGCCTCAAACACCTCAGATGTCAAAGAAGCAGCTTCCAATTGTTGCCATCATTAAACACCAGAAAGCTCACACCAGCCCCAAAGCAGAAAATAAGAGATGTTTGCTGCAAAATATTTGCAGATCCCGATTGCACACCCTGCCAGCAAGTTTAAGGCGGTAACACACAATTTCGATAAGAATGAAGCTATATTAGGAATGAAGGTGTCAGAAAAATCAATATAAGTTGGCTTCGATAACAAAGGGAGTATTTTGGTTCATGAGTGGGATGCCTCACAGGAGGCGGGGAGAGAGTCCTACAGCAATAACTCAAACAGAGCCCCAAGGAGGATTTTTTGTTTCCTCTTGCAGCAGAGTCCGGGGATACTCCCAGGCTCCACACGGACCTGAGAGCAGTGCCAGTCTCTCAACACACAGGGGCAAACAGCTGCAGTCGTTCCAGATGTGATGTTTCAGAGCACGGTATCCTCCAAGGAATCAGAGAACTTTTCTTCTACTGCTTTGATAGAAGAAAGAGAGTCTCCTTTCCATTAAAGTCTACTTTCTGTTGCTATAACACCTTAGATTGATTCATTTATAAGGAAATGTTAGTTTTCCATCACTGTGACAACTATCAGAGATAAAAGGTCTTACAAAGAGGAAAGGTACATTTTGGATCATAGTTCCAGAGGTTTAGTCCATGGTTGGTTTTTTCACTCCATACACTATCATGGAGGGGCGCAGTGGTGGCAGAAGTCTGTTCATCTCATGGTGGCCAATGACCAAAGAGCAAGAGAGGATGGGGTTGGTTCCCAACATCACCTTCAAGGACATCCCCAATGACCTATCCTTTTGCTTCTAGGCCCCACCTCCTCAAGGTTCTGCCTCCCCTGAATAGCACCACTGAGGACCCATTCTTTAACTCACGAGCCTTTGAGGAACACTTAAAAGCCAAACCCAAGCTGACGCAGTGGCAGACACCTGTAATCCCAGCACTCCAGGGGACTGAGGAAGATCACAAGTTAGAGCTCAGCGTGAGCAACTTAGCGACTTAACGAGGTTCTGTTTCAAAACAAAAACTACAAATATTTTAAAAGCTGAGGATGTAGATCAGTGCAAAAGCCCTAGGGTCCGTGTCTGGTACCAATTTTTTTTAAAAGATCCAAATCATAAAAGCAAAGAAGTTTAGGTGGTTGTGGTGGTACATGCCTGTAATCTCAGCACTAAAGACGCTGTGGCAGGAGGATCACCATGAATTGGAGGCCACAGCAAGGCCTTTTCTCAAAAAAGAAGAAAAAAAGAAACCTAAATAAATCAGTAAATATAAAAACTTTCTCCTTTACACTCTTTCTCTCTTAAAAACAACTGTAAAGAAGTTTAGTTTGCCTCACAGTTTGTAGGATAAACGTTCAAGACATTACAGCCACATCTGTCAAGGCTTCCTGCTTGGTGGAAAGCAAACAACCAAGCTGGAAAGTCAGGCACATGTGCAAGAAATCAAACACAAGGGGGGACCTGGTTTTAAAAACCCACTGTAGCGGTCCCTAATCCAGTTCTGCAAGGGCGAGAACTCTTGCTGGGAGAAAGGCATTTTAAGGACCTAATTACCTAGCAGCACCACAATGGCCATCACAATTCAACATGAGTTTTGGTGGGGACAAACCATGGCACTAGATTGCTGGCTCCAAGCAGGATGTTTGTACCATGGGATTTAAACTGGACATGTCAGCCGCAACTGGAATCAGGATGAGAAAGACAGTCCTCAAAGAATGGGACCCCAGAATAACAATAACACTCTGAAAAATAAAGAAAATATTTACAATTAAAAATTCAGGGAAACTGTTATATTGTACACATAGTTCCCTGCTTCCTTCTGAAACCCACATCCAAAACAGAAGTAAAAGAATTTCAAGATCTAGCAGCTACAGAATTTGAGCCTCGAACACCTTGTGATGACAGAAAATACGTTCCCCAAAGAACAACAAAACAAACAAACAAACACAAACAGAGAAAAAGGACACAAAAGTACCCAGTGGCCAAACCTGGAATAATTTGAACAAAACATGGGCTAGACATACTACTAACTATAGCTCAGAAATATAATAAATATTCCTAAGTCTATATTGATATAACCAAATAAATGGAGGAGAAGGAACAGCTCTTCCTTGGAGTAGAATTCCAATGAACAGATTCAGAAGGAATAAGAAAAATAAAAAATCACCATGAGAATCTCAAAAATTTAAGGAAACATGAAATATATGCATAACTTCCAATTATCTTAATAAAAATTACCAAGCAGAATCTTCCACGTTACTAAAACTTGACAGGGGGAAAAACTAGGAGAAACCATTTCGAACAGTATTCAATATTAACATCACCAGCACTGGTAAGACATTTCAGTGTCCTGCATAAGGTGTGCTGAGAAGGACACATCAGCTGTCTGGTGTTGTTCCTCCAAATCTAAATCAAATTATGAGACATTTTAGAAAAAAAATTAAAGAGACTTTCTATGAAATTTCTGGCCAATTATTTTTAAAAGTGTCAAGGTCATGAAAGATAAGGAAAGACCAAGGGACTCTGACAGACAAAAAAAACTAAGGAAACCTCACAACAATGTAATACAGGATTCTGGACTGGCTTTGGGGGACAGAAAAAAAATTACTGGGAAATATGGTAAAATCTAAACAAGGTCTACAATTTTCATTAGCAGCACTTTGCCAGTTTTAATTTTCTAGCTTTGACAACTATGCCAGAGTTATGTAAGATGTTACCATTAGGGAACCCTGTGCTATTTTTGTAGCTGTTCAGAAGGTCTAAAATTATTTCCAAACACAAAGTTTAAAATGAAGCTTACACCAGAGGCAGCAGCATGAGGAGATAGAAGAAGACAAGGTTTGGAGTCACATTCTTCTATTGTGGGAACGCACTAACACACACCTGACCACTGAAGTCTCAGTAAATTCCCTAATTGTCCACAGTGGCAGAGTCCATGGATTTACATGTAAAGGAAAGTTAGAGTCTGCAGACAGGCAATACAAGCACAAGTTTGGAAGAAGAAATGGAGGAGGTACAGGAGTCAGTCAAGTGGAACACCAATAGATTTATACGGAAAGATGTCAATTCATACCTAAGACCCCAGAAAGGAGGCTGGCGAAGGTAGGGCAAGTTGTAGTCTTGACAAAGATAAAAGCACAGTTTTAGCTCTGAATGAGGTGATGCTATGCCACTAGCATGCTTTGAGGGTGCCCCACTGAGGTTCATGAAGTGGAACCTTGGTCCTGGTGCTGCCATGTGAGACGTAGGGAGACTTTTAAGAGGTGCAACCTGACAGCTGGTAACTGGGAACACTGCTCTCAGAAGGGATAAACATAGTTCCTGCGGCATCTTACTTAGGTCCAACATGAGAAGACTGCTACAAAAGAGCAAGACGGGACCCTCCCCGCTCTCTGGCTTCCTGTCTCACACATTGTCATGATGTTATCTGCCAAGTGGGCCTTTGCCAAAGCAAAGCCAGTGCTGGCTACATGTCCTTTAATCGCCACAACAGCAAGCTAAATAAATCTGATTTTTTATGAAGTATACAGCTTCAAGTATTTTGTTATAGCAACAAAAATGAATCAATACACCAGTCATACCTTATCTCCAGGTCAACTGCATCCAAATAGCTGATTGCCTTTCCCTTGGAGGCTCCAGTGTCATAGTCCCAGGCACAAGAAGGGTTGGGAGTATGAGGAACAGAGAAAGTCTAGATCTCTGATAGACAGTCCTATGCTCCTTCCTGAGGCTCAGCCCCAAGAATGCAGCCTAGACAACCTTCTCTAGGAAACCAAATGGTCCCAGAGGACAGATCTAAGTATACTGATATCTGAGCATCACCCAGGGCATTAGTTTTTCTTTTCTGGGGTTCACATAACACAGTTCCATGGACTGGGTGCATAAACATCAGAAACTTACGCTTTCATGGTCCTGGACGCTGATAATAGCAAGGTATCAGCAGAGTTCGCTTCATTTGAAGGCCTCTCGCTTTGACACATTGGTGGCCACCTCTACAGATCTTCACATGGTCTTGCTTTCATGTGTGTGTGCACACGCATGTGTCTCTGTGTGTGTTCACCACCTCTTTCTTAGCAGGACACAAGTCACATTGGATTAAGGTCACCTTAATGACCTCATTTAACCTTCATTATCACTTTAAAGGCCACATTTCAACAGACCAGGGGTTAGAACTTCACTTTGAATTTTGAAAAGGACACAATCCAATTCATATCACCCCACAAAACAGCTGCCCTTCTACCTGAGGACCCCCCAGTGAACAAGACTGGCTAGTGAACCCCATAATGCCCAGGAAGCCCAAATGTCTAGCACCTTCTTCCTAGACACACACAAAAAAACCCAAGGCATCCTCAGGCAGTTGACAGCAAAAGTAAATTACAGAGAAGTCAAAAATTACACCTCAGACATGAAAACATCCGAAGTGGGCAAAGAAACTGAGAAATTTTATTGCAGAAAGAAAAAAATGAACAACTTCTTAAATATTAAAAAAGGAAAAAAAAATAATAGTGACAAAACTAAAAACCAAGCAAGACACTAGAAACAAATATTTGCTATTGGAATACATATAAAGGTTTAATAACCAGAATATAAACACAAACAACACCACGGAAAAATGGACAAGCAATAAGAATAGAGAATTCGCTGCTTGGTGCAGCTTTATTAAGGGAGAACAACTTGGTGGCATCCATTACAATTTAAAATGGACATAACTTTTGATCGAGCGTCCCTATTTCTAGGTAACTGCATAGAGAAACACTATAAATATCCCACAAGAGCCTTAGCAACGATGTTAATTGCAACAGTGGTTATTAGAAGGAAAAAATGGGAACATCTTAATGTCCATCAATAGCTGGCTGGTTCCATAAACCACATTCTGCCGGGCTAAGCTGCATTCTTCAACATGGCCTCTGAATAGAAGATGGAGTTATTTTCCCATAGCAGAGATCTACAGGATATGCTGTCATCTTGAAAAACAAAGGAAAAGTAAACTGCTGAATAACACAGATTGCACGAATGTGTTTATCATTTTAAGAACTACAGAAGCTCAAACCTTTATTTCTATGTGTGCAAAGAGGGAGATGTGGATAATTGTGTAGAAAAGGCCTTGACAGGTATATGCTTAACCATCAACAGGGCTACAGAAGCTTGGGGGAAGACTTGGCTTTTCTTTACTTCATTACCACTAAATTTTTTTTCAGTAACTATGTGAATATGTATGGCTTAGATGCTTCTTTTAAAGCAATGAATAGTAATGTTTAATCGGATTTTAACACCTATGCAACATGTACGCACATGGGATGCTATGGGGTACCCCATAACTATGTATTAACTTTTATATTTTTGTATGAGTTAAAATTTTTAATTAAAAATAAAGGAAAGAGACAGTTAACAGAAGTTAAGAATTATAAGAAGAGAAAACCAGAATGAAGTAAAGTGTTCCACATATAACGATCACAGCTATAGATATAAACAGCCTAATTGGTCTGATAAAAGAAAATTGTTCACATGAGGTAAACAGAATGCAACAATACACAGATATCAAAAGCATGAAGACTGAACACACCCAAGAATAAAGTAGGAAACTGGGTTAATCATACACAAATGTAGCATTATATACACTAATGAAAATTTAAGCCAAAAATATCAAGTTCTTTAAAAAAGATAAATAAGAGAAAGGGAAAGAACACAATAAAGGGAAAAATAAGTAGCTAAAACAAAACTGCACCCATATCATAATATTCAATACCTTAATATGCTAGTCAGATAAAAGATTAAAATGCTTACAATTTGATAAAGTAACTAAAGATGGAAGAATAAGCTGAGTTTGTGGGGACAGCAGGAGAAACAGTATATATGTTTTTTTCCAATGGATTGAACAAGTTCACAAAAACTGATTCTAGTTCTATGCCGTCCCCTGAAACACGGGTGCATCTCAGCATCATCAGCAGGGGACAACCAGACATCACATGTCCCTTGATGTGGCACAGTAAGAAGCACACAGTACCCCCCACTCCGAGAGGTATTCTTCACCTCTCATACTGCTCCCAAAAATAGAAATCTGAATATCCATATCTGAACTGTACATCAGTGGTTCTCCAAATACATAGAGCCTGGGACTTCGGAGGTTCCCAAGACACTTCGGGGAGTCCACAAACCAAAAGTCCTCTCTTAATAATGGGAAGATCGTGTTTGCCTTTTCCTCTCTCCTTCTCTATCAAGTGTACAGCAGAGGAGCTTCACAAAAGCTCACGGCCAAGGGAGGCCAGAGGAGGATGAGCATGTGTCGTTTGTATCTTAAAACTGTTCTCTGTTTGAATTCTCAGATGGTAAATATCAATAGGTATAACCCACAAAAATAAAAGGATGTAGTGTCCTCGACAGCGGCTGAGATTCTGCAGGGGTGCTGAGGTCCAAGTGTTTGCAAGCCCTGCTCCTAATCTAAGTACCAGCTTATAGGAAATCCAATCAAGAGACGTTAAAGACCTTGAGGAAATGTCAGCCAAACCCAGGAATCTATATCTGACATTTATAGATGAAACAACAGAGTATCTGGGATTTGCTTTAAAATACTACAGGACAAAGAAGTAAGTCTGTGAGGTGAGAACAAAACAAGACTGAAAAACTGGTCATTCGTAAACGTACATCACAGGCAACTACACAGGATGTAAGAGGGCATATTCCAACTCTATTTTAATATACAATTTTAAATCTTGCTGTAACAATAGAATAAAAAGTCTCCCCTTATTTATAATTTTGCTTTCCCTAGTTTCAATTACCCATGATCAAAATCCAAAAGATACGTGCAGTACAATAAGATAATTTGAGAGTAACGGTGTGTTCACATAACTTTTATACAGCATGTGGTTATACCTGTTTTGTTTTTTTACTGTTGCTGTTGATTTTTTTTTACTGTGCTAATTTATAAATTAAACTTTATCCCAGGTATGTATAGGAGCAAATATAACTATACAGTCATACATCATATAATGATGGGACACATTCTAAGAAATGTGACAGAGATTTTGCTAATATGCAAACATGATAGAATGAATTTATATAAACTGAGACAGTGACCCTTACAGAATCATCATCATATATTCAGTCTGCTATTGTCTGAAGTGTCACTATGATGTGTGTGACTATATATAAGCATCAGTACCACCTAGGGTTCTCAGGCATCCACTTGGAGTCTTGAAGTTTGTACCTCACAGATTAAGAGGAACCGTTAAACATCAAAATGTCTTAATTGTTTATACTAACAGCTACATCAGGAAAAAATATAAAATATAGTAACAAGCCATTTTGAAGAGTAATGATAACAGAAACATTGTCCAAAAGTTACATATAAACATGCAAGCTCCTTCATCAAAAGCAAACAAAAAACAAGTTAATGAAAATGTGTTATACAGCAGAAGTCAACAAGAGATTGGGTTAGAAACTAGACCTGGTAACTAAAAGAAACAGCAACCAAATGAAAGATGGCATTTGGCTGCTATTGTATTTTCAAAAAGGTAAGCCGGGCATGATGGCACATGCCTGTACGCCCAGCGCTCTGGAAGACTGAAGCAGGAGGGCTGCAAGTTCCACCCCAGCCTGGGCAACTCAGTGACTTAGCAAGAGCCTGTACCAAAATTAAAACTAAAAAGGGCTGAGGATGTAGCTCAGTGTGAAGGGCCTGGCCTCAAATCCCCAGTAATTGAAGAAAAAAACACCAAAAAAGGGGAAAGGTAACATTTCAAAATCAATCAAATTTCAACTAGGTTTCAAAAGAAGCCTACAATAAAATGATAAGACAAGAACACCACAGAAATGTGGTCACAAGCAGAACTGGCTCTGTGACATCACATCACAACCATGAAATGTACTATGGGAAATACAAAGGTGCGGCATGAATGGGAGCCAGGGGTGAAGCACCCAGCAGGGACCTTGACCTTCACATTACAAAAGTGCCTGTAAAAGCTGGATCAAGAAAAAGCTGGGGAAATTGCCCGGGAAGGAAGCAGTTTTCCTAGATTGCTTTAAATACTTAGCAGTAGTGACATTCATTCCGGAGTCTACCAGCAAATCGGGAGACACCCAGTGCTCCCTTAGGAAAGGCCTTCTTTCTGCATCAGAAAGGAGGAACGGTTGGTCTTCGAAGAAACACAACACAGAATTCTCATTTCTGCCTCACTGATCCAAATAAACGCTGGGAAATAAAGAGAAAGAGACTCACAGGTATTCTCTGCCTGAAAAGCTGTCACTGGAAGAGCTCTCGTGACAAAAAGGACCTAAATGTGTCCAGCGCCTGAAGGAATTATTTATTGCTCACATCTCTTACTGACAAATTTCACCTCTTAAATGACTTCAGAGCAGCAAGTGGAGTTTAAATGCCAACTCCACAAGATAAATAAAGGGCACTAATGGGAAGTGCTGCCATATTGGAAGCAGGAAGAATTGATACAATCACAGATCAATGAGGACCTTTAGGAAGTGGTGCAAAAGACAAAGAGCCACTAAGTAGGAGGGGGACCTGGGCCTGAGACTCCTGGGAGGCCTAAGCACACAAAAGAATGCTGAAGAAGGAGACAAGTGTTGTACTCCAGATCCAAATGGCTGGGCTGAGTAAAGTGATCAAAAACACAAATGGACAAGGATAGAGATAAGTGTTGGCTGACCACTTTGGTGCAGTAATGTCACAGGACAAACAGGATGGTTACCTGGGGAGTAAAGTTAACAGGAAAAAATAAAAGAAGGAATAAGGTCACCAAGGAACAGCCAGGATTGCGTAGACACCATTGGAAAAAGAGATGTTGAAAGAATGATACAGATGAAAATAAAAATTAGAATGATCAAAGATAACCCAAATGTAACACTCAATATAAAATAACTTAATTATTATCCTTTGGTAGTACAGAGGGGAGATTCTGGGTGGATCGGTATACCAAGTCCGTTAGCAAACAAATAAAAAGTAGATACAAAAAAGGTACACATGCCACCAATAAATAAATAAAAAGTACAGGTTTTTTTTAAACATAAAAGTAAAACTGGCTAGATCACTGAGTGTACGAATCCAAAGTTATTTAATAAACATATATGGTTATTATAAAATGCCAAAGGCAAACCAAGAATTGAAAACTGAGGAGTGACTGTATGTTTCTCAAATAATACATTTTGATGAAATATAGAAGTAAAAACTAATTACCAAGGCACAGAGAACTTGATAGAATCTGTCAGGGTGACACACCACAAAATTATGCTTTTAGAATTTAGTAATCTAGTACAATAAAAAACAATGACATCAATCTGGACAATATAATTGATATGACTGAATTAATGGAAAATTGGAAGAAATTAAAATGAAGACAGAATATTTCTCCTTTTAAAAGAAAATGACTAGAATAATAATTGATAATATATGAGGTACCAGTAAAGATAGAAAAGTAATTATTATAGAAGTCAAGTTCTCTGACCACAGTATAATAAACATATTAAGAAAAGACAGATGAAAATGTCTGAGGAGTGATACATAATATTATGATTTGCTTCTTTTAAAAAAATCTAACAAAACAGAAAATGCCAAGGTCAATTCACACAAGAACAAGAAAATACAAATGCAAATAACATTAGAAATAACAATGAACATGATAAAAAAATCATTCTAAATGCTAACCATTATTACATATAAAATTGGTTAACCTAAGAATAATGAATGTCTTTCCATAAAAGTTTAGAATACCAAGATAATGAGAAATAATAAATTTAAACAAATTATTAATTGGAGGAAAAACACATACTTATCCAAGGAAAAAGAAATGATATACATATGGACATAAAGACTGACAAACCCTCCCAAATTAGAAAGATCTACAGCAAATATTAATAACTGCAAGGGTTTTGCTAAGCAAGGCAAAGTAACTCTAAAATTAGTAATGGCAGGATACATTTCCTTCTTTAAAAAACCATCATTTTGTAATCACAAAAATGTGACGAATTATATGCAAAAGGAAACTGTCCTGAAATTCTTTTTGAAAGTGGGGAAAATACACTGAATGTCATACTGGGCTATAAATACAACCCTTCCCCAAAAACAAGTTCAGAAATACAGAATATGGAGAACACAGTCATAGGGGTTTGACCCAACTGTCAGATTCAAAATGGTACCAGGCATGGTAGTGCATGCCTGTAGTCCCAGCATGCTCAAAGGATGAGACAGGAGCAGCACAATTGGAACCTAGCCTCTGTAATTTAGAGACTTGACAAGAAGACCCTGATTTGAAATTTTAAAAATGGCTGGGGTTGTAGCTCAGTACAAAGATCCTGGGCTCCATTCCCAGTACCACAAGAACAACCCCAAAAGCCAACACAACAATTTGTATTTATTGACTTGAACCATGTTCCAAACACTGAACATGTGCCATCTCACAGAATCCTCATAACAAACCTGTAAGATCAACATTATTTTGCCCCCATTTCACACCTGAGGAAACTGAGTCACAGAAAGGATAAATAACATGGAAGTCCTCAGCTTTCAAAGAGGTGGAATTACATCCAAACCCAGGGAATCTGGCTCCTTCACAGCGGTGACATCACAAAGGGCAAAGGACCCCAGAGCTAACCTCATTCAAGGTTTTATTAATACCTTGTATTTAGGGAACTTATTTACCAGTTGAATAACAGTAATATTCTATTACAACTGAGAAGATGTTTTTCCGTTGCCCATTGTTTCACAAACTAACCCCATAAACTCCTCAAGAGCAAAAGACTTTTCAGTCAAAATTAAGGCAGAACTCAGTTCAAGGTGCTCTGCCATTCTTACACAACGGCTATGGAACCCTGGGCAACAAAACCTCAGAATTCCCATCTAGAAACCAAGAAATCCATAATTCCAAGCTTTTGTAGCAATTACATGAGTCATTATATGAAAAGTACATATAAAATTGTGTCCTACACCTGGGAACAGCAAATTATGGCCCAAATTTCCCTGTTCTGTTTTGTTTTGTTTTAAGACTCAGGGGAGTTTTGCATTTTAAAAGGACTTTTAAAAATCCAAAGAACTACAGACCACTAGGTAAGGTAGAAAGATTGTAGGCAGTCAGAGAGGGCTAGGCCCTTGAGGGAGTGCAGAAAATGAGAACACTGGAAACTGACTGAAGGCACATATAAAGATTAAAATCACAATGGCCAGATTTTCATACTTTCCTGAGGGATAAAGGGAGTTTGAGATTTGTGGTACCACCCTTTTGGGATTTCCCATAGAAGTAAACCATTATCTCATTAGGGGTGGGCCATCCTCTCCCACCCACTAAGACTAAGTCTAAGACTAAAACTACAACTAAAAGTAAGACTAAGACTAAAACTATAGATTAATCGACCAAGGTTAATGATGTCATTCATATGCCCTTATGACCAATGGATCCATACTACCTAAGAGACTATACTTATAATCTTACTGGTTGACTGTAATTTTGACCCACATTGTACCCACCTCGTGACTCTGCACTATAAATCTCCCTTTGAGAAGCGATCTCACTGGCAACCTACCCAGGACCCCTCCTGTCTCTCAGGAGCTGTTCCTATTCCCCAATAAATATTTCTACTCTTAAAAAAAAAACCAAAGAAGAAGAAAATCCTCTGCTGGTATCCTTAAGGATGGGTTGGAGCCCCCATCCCACAGAAAGAACAAAATGATACCCCAGTTCCTGATATAAAATGGCATGGTTATTTGTGTATAACCTACATACCTATTCCTGTGTACTTCAAATAATCTCCAAATTACTAATAAACCTCACACAATGAAAATGCTGTGGAAACAGCTGTTACACCACCTCATCCAGGGCCTAATGACAAGACAAAGGTCTGTACATGTTCAATAAAGATGCAATTTTCTCCCCAGTATTTTCCATCTGAGGCACAGTGTACTGAAATCAAGGATGCAGAGGTCTCCGAAGCAGAAGACTGATTATATTTTGTAAAAGATGAAAATGATATTAAATTCTAACCTCACTGTCTAAAAATAAAGTTTTATTGGAACACAGCCACACTCGTTTGTTTATGCGGTGTCTATGACAGCTTTCATGGTACAGTTGCTGAGCCGTGTAGCTGTGACAGGGACCATATGTCCCTCTGAGCTGAAAATATTTACTCTCCAGCCCCTTTCAGAAGAAGTTTGCCAACCTCTGACCTCATCAATTACTGGACAAAGCCAGCAAGTTAAGTAGTTATAAATCGATTACTTGTTTCCTGTATCATATTATAAATGCAGATTCCATTCCTGGAAGCCCATAGCATGCCATAAAAATATAGAAACTGCTTACATAAGAAAAGAAATGCAAATACAGTCTTTGGTTCCATAATCATTTGTTCCATGAAAACAAACATGACATGAAAACTATGTCATAGATGTTTCTTGGGGGGGGATTTGTCTGCCTGGGGTCAGTCTGACTGAGGACTTGGTTACAGTGATCTAGGGATAGGAGATCCCTCCCCCTCCATCAGTCTTCCTGGAACAATGGCCAGCCATTGTCTTTAAGTCAAAATTATAGCCACACTTTCACATCATCACCTGTGCGTAAGCCTGGGCAAGAGTAGTGCCCAGAAAACCTGCTTCTCCATCCAAACAGACGCTGATGGCTTAACTCCAATGGCTCCATGTGTCCTCAAGGTCAAGGTCACACCAATGAATAGGTTTAAAAGGCCCCCAATGCCTGGTGACTGGTTGTCAGCTCACTCCCCCGGTAAACTCCAGGGATCAGTGACATCTCTTAGCTCCGAAAGTCTTTGCATGGTGGCCCAGTTGGCCTGGCATGCACCCTGCCTTCCTCTGCCTCCACCCCAGCCAGCCTACCCCATATCTACTATGCCTGATGAACCCCGCTTCCTCTTTAGTGCAGATGAGCAAAGAAATAAATATGGCTGCATGTCAGCTACATCACTATCGAAGCTAAAAGAAAACTAAATAATGCAACTCCATCCAACAGAAGGTGGGGAGTGGGAGGGAAGGGTAGGAAAAGAAGACAGAGGTCACACAGCAATGCATATCACCAACAATAAAACCAAAAGATAAGGTATGATGATACAGGGTCATGGTTTAAACACACAATTTGAAAAAGTACAGGGCACTAGGATTCATTAAAAGTGAAATATATGTTGCTTACTAAAGTTACAAACCAATTGATCAATGGCAAAATTCAAAGAAAGGCTCCTTCTTTTGCAAGAAAAAAGCATCAATAAGTTGGATGGGTAGATTCAGCCATAGTGATCAGTCTTGAGGAAAAAAGAGAGACCTAATGCAGAGCCAGCAAAAAATAAAAGAAGAGAACAGTCAGATCCAGAAATGGCCTGCATGTCGTTAGCCATAGAAACACAGGACCAAGCAAAAGTGGTCCACAAAGCTGCACTGAAACCCACCTCCTGGGTTCCCTAACAATGCAGTCTCCCCTCAACCTCACTTGAAGGTAATCACAGCAAGAAAATCCTGGAAATGGAGTCAATATTAGGTAGAACTTGTGATGGCTTGAGGGAACCTCTAGGGATGAATTTGGAGAATGGGTCTGTATCTCAAAGAACTGAACCCATGTACAAAAACTGGGCCCTCCATACTCGAGAGAGCTTGTGGGGATGGCTGCTTCCCTGGCTGCCTCTGGCTGCATCAAGGCAGATCATAAATCATGCAGTTGTGTTGGTCTCACGGGTCACCTGGCCCATTCATCACGCCTGCCATTGGGAAGGGATAGGACAGGGAAGGGGGATCTAGACCTGGTTAGCTGCCCCGCCCCACCCCCATGCGCTGCCAGGCAGCCTTCCTTCCCAGCTGCAGGTTTCTCATCCTTTGGAGCTGCCACCTTCTCTTCCCTGACTGGGCGGGGATGTGGCACAGCTGTGCACATGGTCGGACCCCCCAGCGGGTGTGCAGTGAGGCTTTGCTGAAAGGAAAAACTACACAGGAGACCACTTCGGCCAGAAATACCATATAATTGAACAAAGGGATATACATTCAACCTCAAAGATGTGCAAATTGAAAATCGCAAGCACAAGGGGACCATAGGTATGTACCTACACACAGAGTCAAAGTCACATAATGACATTTTGATGAGGATGGATTACATATATGATACCTATTCCCTGAGACTATAACACAGCTGAAAGGTTCCTATCACTGGTATTTTTACTGTACCATTTCTGTGTTTACTCACATTTAAGTTCACAAACACTCACCAATGTTAGAATTGCCTATAGTGTTCAGTCAGTAAGATGCTGTACAAGTTTGCAGTGTAGGAGTAAAAGGTTATTCCTTACAGTCCAGGAGTACGATTGGCCACACAACCAGGCTTGAATAAGTCTACTCTAGAATGCTGTCCAACAATGCATCTCTGAAAACGTCTCCTTACTGTAGAAATATATATATATATGTACATTCCTTATTGATAAGAATGTATGTATATACTGTTAAGAATGTATAATAACGGTATGTATTCATTGACATAATTGTGTGTTATCCTTATATATAGATGATCTATATGTAGATAAATCAATAATGCACACATATATATTCACTAACAAGATAAAGCAAAATTCATCATTTATTTGTTTTCATTATGTAATTTATACAAATCCTCAAATTGGGAAATCAACTCAGCAATTTGTATAAACATCTATATGTCTAATCTGCCTTGGTCCACTGACTCCAGTGATGTGACCTACTATTCTTGGTAAGAAAAGCCAACTGTACCACATAATTAGTTACTACATATCACTAACAGCAAAATATTAGAAATAACCTACTTATTTAATCAGAGGAACTGGCTTGGCAAATTATTAAAGACTAACTCAAGGGAATATTCATGTAAAACAGTAATTACTTAAAATATAAGAGTATGGACAAATTTTATATGTTGATTCTGTACCCTTAGTGAATTTGACATTTCTATATGCTAATAATGAACTATTCAAAAAGAAATTAAGAAAATAATCTCATTTACAATAACAAAAAAGTACAAAATAATAAATTTAACCAAGGAGATGAAAGATCTATGTATTTAAAACTACATAAAATTGATAAAAGAAACTGACACATACACAGATCAATGGAGAGGTATCATGGATTCACAGTTAAAGTTCCCACACTACCCAAAATGATCTGCAGAGTCAATGCAATTTCTGTCAAGATTCCAATAACATTTTTCTAGACATTAAAAATTTCTAAATTCTGCATGAAACCACAAAAGATCCCAAATAGCCACAGCAATCTTGTGCAACAAGAACAAAGCTAGAGGTGACACACTAGGTAATTTTGAAATACATTTCAAAGTTACAGTAATTAAAGTAGTATGGCACTGGCATAAAAACAGACACATCAACCAACAGTACAGGATAAAGAGTCCAAAAACAAACATGCATTTATAATCAATTAATTTTCAGTAATGGTATCAAGAACACACAAATAACATTGATAAATCTGAATATCTACATATAGAAGAATGAAATTGAATCCTTTTATCATGCCATGTATGAAAAACCCAAAATAGACTAATTTCTTAAACATAAGACCTGAAACATAAAAAGTGTTAGAAGAAAACAGGAGAAAACTATGAAATTAATCTGCATAATATATATATATATATATATATATATATATATATATATATATATATATCATCGCCAAAGCCACTAAAAACAAACAAATGGAATTGTATCAAACTAAAACTTCTGCACAGCAATGAAAACAACAGAGTGAAGAGACAACCTACAGATCTGGAAAAAAATATCTGCAAGCCATATGTCCAATAAGGCGTTATGATCAAAAATATGTAAGAATTTCAACTCATTACCAAAAGAACACATAAGCCAGTTTAAAATGGGTAAAGAGTCTGAACAGGCATTTCTCAGAAGAGGATCCATAAATTACTGACAAGTACCTGTACATGAAAAACTGTTCAGTAACACCAGTCATTAGGGAAATGTAAATTAAATCCACAATGAGATATCATCTCTCACCGGTTAGGAAGGCAACTATCAAAGAGGTGAAAGATATCAGGTGTTGGTGAGGAAGTGGAAAAAAGGGAATTCCCGGGCTGGGGATTTAGCTCAGTGGCATAAACACTTGCCTGGCAAGGGTGAGGTTGTGAGTTCGATCCCCAGTACCAAAAAATAAATAAATAAAATAAAAAGGGAATTCCTGCAGTGTGGGTAGGGATGTAAAGTAGCACAGCCATTCTGGAAAGTAGCATGGGGGTTCCTCAATAATTAAAAATAGAACTACCATGTGATCTGGTGTTAGGGTTTATATCTAGATGTTCCCCCAAAGCCCCATGTGCTCATAGGTGAGGCTTTGGGGAGGTGAGTGTATCATGAGTGTGTGAGATTCACCACTGGGTTGGCTGCTGATAGGTTTATAGATGGATGTGACACTGGGAAAAGCCTGGGAAGAAGCCATGGGTTGCTGGGGGTGTGGTCTGGAGGGTTTATACCCTCCCTACTCCCTTGATCTCTGTCTGCTTCCTGCCTGCCAGCCCGTGAGTTTTTTTCTCCTCCACTATGTCCCCTTGTCTTGGAGTCATAAACCTCTGCAATCTATGAGCCAAAATAAACCTTTCCTCATTTAAACCATAGATGTTGGGTATTGTGTCTCAGAGACAGGAAAGTAACTAAGACATCCAGAAATCCCATTTCCCAGTTTCTGGATACAGCCAAAGCAGCTGAAATCAGCGTGTCAAAGTGTTACCTGCATCTCACTGTTCACAGTAACATTCACAATTCCCAGATGTGGAATCAACCTAAAGTTCAATCAACTAATGAAAAAATATATGGTAGAGGGAGAGAAAAGGGGATTCTTCACCCTTAAGGAAGAAGGAAATTCTGTCATTTGCAAGACATGGATAAACCATCAAAGACACTATGCTAATAAGTGAAATAAGGCAGGCACAGAAAGACAATGCTAAATGATCCCATTGGAATGTGGAATCTAAGAATCAAACCCTTAACAAGCAGAGAATACAAAGATGGTTGGTTGCACAGAGTTAAGGGAGATTGGGTTAGAATGATGCAGTTCAAAGAAGTTTTGGAGCAATTTGCGCAGTATGGTAACTATAGTTAATAATACATTGCAAATTTGAAAACTGTTAAGATAATCCATTTTAAGTGTTCTAACTATAAATAAAAACGTCTAGAGGATGACGGATATGTTAGTTTGATTTAATCATAATTCCATACTTACATATTTATCAAGATAAAACACTAGACCCCATAAATACATAGAATTATTTAAATTTTTTAAAGATGCAGAAATCTTTGTGATGTACAGTTAAAAGGAAAACTTTTATATATGAAATTAAACTAGAATTAAAACTACATAAATTTCATGTACATTTTAGCAGCATTATATGTGTACTTGAAATGTTTACAGGTAACCATGAGTGGAGTTCTCACTTTATTTTTGTTGTACTAGTGTCTGTGCGGTGAATCTTTTTAAAACTATAAACTTGTTTAATTACATTTCCTTGGAAATACAGGGGACAAAGTGGCCCCCTTTTTTTGCTTCCTGTGCCCTGTAAAATTTTCATTACTCTTTTATTGCTGTATCTAAAGCACAACTCTAAAGAGTCAAAAAGGAAAAAAAAATTACTACTTGAGGTAAAAGATAAATAAGAGTATTTTCTCCATCACAAGTTAGAATATGTTTAAAACAAGCATTTTGTAAACAGTAGTAATGGCTTAAACCCAAATCACAGATTGTTAATGCAGAAAAGGCATGTAGGCTATCGATCCAAACTTTCAAAGACTTCATAGCTAGTAAAACAAAATAAAATACAATTTCACACATTATGACTGAAACCAAAGAACAAAATAGAGAAAAATTAGCGTAGGTCCATACCCAATCTAAATTTAGTGACATAACATTGCTAAGTGTAAAAAAAATCACACAGGGAAACTGAAATAGAACAAAATAACATTCTTTTTCCAAGTAAAGGCTTTTTAAAAGTATTGTACTAGAAGAAGTTTCAAAGAAAATATATTCATTCAATAAATACCTGAGTTCCTACCTGCCATTATTACATGTGAACTTTTAATTTAACTTTTCTTTTTCTGAAACGGGGTCTCACCATGTAGTCTAGGGTGGCCTTGAGCTCACTACATTGCCTAGTCTGGCCTCAAGTTTGTGGCAATTTTCTTTCCAAATACTGGGATTATGGGCATGAGCCACCATGCCCCACTCATTGTATGCAATTTTAGAAAAACTGTCAACTTTTATGAAGTCAGGAAAAATATGAGAGAGAAACGTTAGAAAATCTAAGTATCAACAATGCACATACACATACACACAAACAGTTCACTACGAATACCTCACACAGAGAAAACTTTCTATCAGCCTCCAGCACACACATGAACGCACAACTTATTTACTAAGCCAATAACAGAAATGGGTCTGATGGTGTTAGGAATTAAAGAAATGCACATACACACAGTAGGCATGCTCTTTAAAGCTAATGACGTGAGGGTTGTGGTGTAGCTCATTGGGAAAGCATTTGCCTAACATGTGCAGGACCCTAGGTTCAATCCTTAGCACCATAAAATGAAATGAATCAGAAAAATTATTAGACCAATTATTAAGCTCAATTTTGGCAGAGAGATAATTAAATTGGCTCAATTCTTTGGGAAGAAAATGTGACTAGTTATATCAAGAGTAATTAAGGCTATAGCAACACAAACAATAACATACATAAATAACAAATATATGTAAGATCACAAAAATGTATGTAATTCGAAAGAAGAAAAAAAGAGCCTGCTTGTTTGGGTTCAGTGTTTCTGTTACAGAAGGTACAGCATTCATTATACTTACAAAAATAGAAATGACCTAATATCCACTGATAGAAAAAGAAACAGCAATAAAGGTATATTAAACTGTGGAATATTATGGGATCATCACAGCTATGCAGGAGCCAGGCAAAACATTTACCAAATAATAAGGGAAAAGCAGGGGGGAAAATTGAACATCTATAATGACTCAACTATGCAAAAAACTCATACATTTAAATAAAGGTGGGACAAGAATGAGAAGAGATTAAAATAATTTTGGGTATTTTAGCACAAGTTTCTAACTCAGATTTGTAAACACTTCTGCAGGATGAGGAGACAGAGTGATGAAAGCACTTAAAGCCGCCCTCTAAGAACCATTAAAGCAGTTTACAGGGTTCACGTGTAAGAGTCTGAATTATGACCTTACACAGCAAGAAATGCCAAAATGCACCCAGCTGACAGTTCCCAAGGAAGGAGCTCTGGGATTATCTCCAGGGCTGCGCACAAATAGTCACTAGCACACTGTGCACAGACTTAGCTAGGGAGCTCGGAACTGCAAGTACACCATGCAAAGATAGCTCACACAGAAGTTCTAACCTCCTGAAACTGATGTGGGTCTTCCAGATAACCCAGCAAGATGGCTGAGCTTTCTAAAGCATAACATTCTTACTCAGAAAAAAATCTCCCCACCCTCAGCACCAAGAGGCTATGAAAGCTTCTCTGGAAGAAACTGATTTTCAACAGAAGGTATTGGGTTAAAGACTTTTGTGTCTTTACCTCAAGAAGTCATCAGCTTTCTCAAAAACATTTTCTGAAGAGATGTGTGTTTACAAGAAGGGTCAATATTAATGGAATGGATTAAACTATTATCTCAACTTACCAGAAAGCAAGAAATGCACTTTTGTTTTCAGGAAGACAAGAAATAAGGAGCTTCTCTATTACAGTACTATAAAGCCATGAGTACAGGGACAGAGTCTTGTTTTTCTTTTTATCTCCATGTCTTAACAGATGGGCAAATGAAAGAATGAGAGAGTGGCTGGCTGAACACCTGGGTGGACGAATGGACCGATGGAGGGAGTAAGTGCATGAGTGGATGGACAGATCAGTGCATGGGTGGATGGGTGGATGGACAGATGAACTGATGAACAGATGTAGTGAGCAGATGGATGGATGGATGGATGGATGGATGGATGGATGGATGGATGGATGGATGGATGATTATGAGTCCTAACAACTACTCTCACAATTTATCCATACCCTTAGGTTTTTTAAATTACACAGTAAGAATAGTGCTGATCTGAATATAGTCTAAACATCAAACCAAAGATTTGAAAATCATGAAAAATAAATGGATCATTTCTGAACTCTTTCACAGAAAAAATTCAGAGCTTCTGCCTTATAAATTAGACTGAAACCTTTTAGCCACTTAGAGTGGAAGCAGACTAGTGAAATGTTTAACTGAGTCACTCTTGACAAGAGCAAAAATGACCCTCAGCCAACGCCAACCAGGCTATGGTGAAGGCCACTGGCTCACACAGGACTTCTCAAAGTATAACCCAGGATAGGCAGCAACTGGGAACAATTTAGAAAGACAGATTCTCAGGCTCCACCAAGACCTAATGAAGCAGAAATCCTGAGGGTCATGCCAGCAATCTGTGTTTTAACAAGCCTTCCAGATCATTCAAAAGCCAGCTAATGTTCGGGTCACTAAAGCAAGCACGTAAATAAAGGAACCTTCAATACTTTGTTTAGACCAGACTGGGGGATAGGAAGGAATATGGAATAAAAATAAAGGAAACCTAGATACTTTCTGGATGAAATGTAGATACAATTCTTACAATTCTTTTGAAACTGAATTTTTAGCCACACCCTCTGCAGAAACCAAGACTACAGTGGTTTGTCTCACAAGCTTGGGTACCCATCTTCCCAAGATGCTTATGCTAGTCTGGCTGATTATGAGGTTCCTCCTTCTCAGGGTTTTGTATTAGTGTCACTCACTGATCGATGGTATCTGCTACTTGCTCCGGCAAATGCTGGTAAACTAGCAGTTGCCAGAGAAAACTGGAAGCTTCCAGATTTTGGCTTCATCTCAACGTCTCCAGTAGACTCAAGAACAAGAGAACTCTGAATATAAGGGATGAAGGAAAAGTGTTTCTGTTCTTGTAGCAGTGTCCATACACCCATCCTACCCATTCTGGTTAGTTACTGCTATGGAAGGAAATAGCAGGAGACTACTTGTAACACTTGTTAAGAGCTACTACGTGATTGCTTCTCATTATGCAACACAGATCATATCCGTGACAAGTTTGTGTTTTCACCCTTATTTTTACAGATGCAGAGTAAGATTTATAATCGGTTAAGCAACAGTCTCAAGGCCATACACTATTAGGTAGCATGACTTAGCTTTAAGCCTAGATACGCTAAGGGACCTAAGTACACCCGAAGGTTACAAATTCACCAGGAAGAGTCACAGGACCCAGCATCTAGTAGTCATGGTTATGATTTACCAAATCCATGGCTAGGATTTTGGAGAGGAGACAAAGCAAGATCTGCAAATGGTAAAGACACACAAGGCAAAATCTAGAGGAAATCAAGCGCAGGCTTCCAAGGGTCCCCTCGCAGCAGGGTCACACATGATGAATTCTCCTGAAGGGTGTTGTGACAACATGTGAAAGCTTTTCCTTGAGGGAAGCTCACTACAGAGTTGGTACCCAGAGTTTTTATTGAGGACTAAGGTTAACTGTTAAGAAACACTGGTTTATAGGTACTGTTAATTCATGTTTAGGATGACAAAGCCCAGAATTGGGCAACAAAGGATCAGATCCAAGCTTTTTCACTTTGGGTGCATTATTTAACTTCTTCAGGAATCTTGCATCCATAAAGTAGGTTTTACAGGGTACCCACCTGTTATGGTTTAGATTAGGTCTGACAGTTCTCCATAGGTTCCTGCTGGAAACTTGGTTCACTGTATGGTGATGCTAAGACGTAGTGGAATCACTAAAGGGACAGGTACTGTGGGGGTCATTACAGACTCTTGCCCTGAATCAGGCTCTGGCTTTCTATCTCACCATGTGGTCTCTGCTCTCATGTGCCTTCTCATCATGAAACCATCCACCATGCTGTGATGTAGCCTGAAGGTCCTTACCACAGCTGAGACAATGGTAGTACTGTGCCCTTAAGCCTCCAGATAAATAACCCTCTTTCCCCATGAGATAAATAACCCTCTTTTCTTTATAAAGAAAGCCTGCCTTAAGTGCTTCATTATAGTAATGGAAAATAAACAACTATATTCACCTCTCAGAGTTGTTATAAGGATGGAGCAAAGTAATATTTGCAATGTTCTGAGCAGGTGCTAGACAGGGCATGTATGTCAGTACATTTAGCTACCATTGCCTTGCCATGTACTCCCTCAACCCCTGGCCAGAGCTAAAGGAATACATTTCTATACCACTTCATCTCCTGGGAACTAAAGGTGGGTGCGATGCTAATAAGCACTGTTCTGTCCCATCCAGAACAAATCTCCATATAAAGCTCTTCTTCTGAAAGGCTAAATGTCCCTTCTCCCTCCTCCAGTTCCAATACTGTGTCTTCCTACAAAGAGCATTATTTGACCATGACAATCCAAATCCTCTATTTTTTAAAGAAATTGTATTAAATCTGCTCCTCTAGTGAAGCCTAACCGATACACTGCTCAAAACTACCTGATAGAGTTAGTCTGATTACTGAGTAAGATACTGGGTAGAAGAATGCTTTGTATCTCTAAACCCCACACTGCTACAATAAAACAGTGCTTTTTGTCCATACAACACCAAGGAGAGTAAAACACAACTCCTTTGATTTTAACAGCACATGGACTAACAACACATTATTTTATTATTCACTTGCTATTTCTGTAGCTAGTTTCCCAGCTTTCAATCTTTGGTTTTATAAAGGAAACAAAAAGAAATCAATGAAATAAGAATGCTATTTTTCTGACACAAACTCCACATTCAAACACAAACAGAATAACTGGTGGCATACGGGGCTGTTTTCTTAACACTTGTCACCCCAGGAAAATTAACGATATGCCAGGAAGGAGTTGACTGGGTATTTTAAGAAATGGGGTCCATTGTGACTTCGATCCATGGAGTCCAGCCTGGTCTCCAGGCCCTAAAGGAAAAAGGACCCTAGCATTTGTAAAACCAGCAATGATATCATTGCCAACACTTTCTCCCAGGTCTGCCTCTCCTATTAAATTATACCTAAAAAGGCAGTTGCATATCATTGTAAAATCTAATTCCTATACAGGATGAAAGCAGATGATGTTTAGAGACCAAGCTACATTCTGTCAAAGACAGTGTACACACTCCTGCTAATGTTGAGAGATACTGTTAATGCCTGGGAGGCTGGTAACAGCAGAATAACAGCCTCTCCAGCCACCCTAGAAATAAAAACAATACCTGCAGCCAGATTATGTCAGTCAAGAAGTATTCAAACCACAGGAAGAGATGGGCGTGCTAAATTACAGCACTCCTAGAGGTTGAAGCCAAAGGATCACAAGTTCAAGACCAGCTTAGGAAATGTAGAGAGATCCTATCCTAAAATGTAAAATAAGAATAACAGTGAAACGGCTGGGGACGTAGCTCAGTGTGAAGTCCCTAAATTCAATTCCTACTAATACAAAACAAGCACAGAGAGACAGATCTCCATAGCCATGATGATGACTAAAGTAAAAAATAATGACAACATCAAATGCTGGCAAGGACAAGGAGCAACTGGAACACTCACACAGCTGCTGACAAAGCCACAAAATGGAACAATAATGTCGTAAAACTGGCAACTTCTTTAAGACCTGGACACACATGTAAATTTAAGTAAGAGAAATTTAAACTCTGTTGCACAAAAGCCTTATAAAAAAAACATTCACAGAAGCTTCATCTATAACTTATAGTGATCTAGTGTCCATCAACAGCAGGTGAATGGATAAATAAATTGTGACATAGCCACACAGGGCATACTACTCAGCAGTGAAAAGGAACAAGACCAATAAACAAAATAATATCCATCAGAAATCAACTTGTTATACTTGCACATTAGCCACCTGTTTTCTGTGTAAATAAAGTTTTACTGAAATGAAGTCACACAGGGTCATATGCATATTCCTGCAAGCTTCTTTCCCAAAACAACAGCAGAGCCGGAATGGTTGTTGCCAAGTCTGAAATAGTTACTGTATGTTGGGGTTTAAACAAAACAACTGGAGCCTCTAATACACATAAATGCAAAAATATACTGGGGATATAAAGTGCACAAATGAAACATTATATATCCCTGTGAAGTTCATTCGTGGGAAGCTCTAGAACAGTTAAAACTAATCTATGGTTAAAATGTAGGAAGTGGGCTTGTTTCTGGTAGAGATGGGTGAGTGGCTATATAAATAGAAAATAATTTCTGGGATGATGGAATCGTACCATATGCTGATGGAGCTGGCTTGCATAAATATACACATCCATCAAAATGGGTCAAACTACACAGTTAAGATCTACAGATTTCTGACATTTCTATCCAGCTGTGGAAAAGCCCTGCACTGTCATCATGTCCAAAAAAGGATTACTTCCACCTCCCAATGCTAACTTTTTAACAGAAGAGAATGCCAGAGAGTCCAGAGCCATACTCTCTATCCAGCTACAGGGCCAATCAGACTCATGCAGACCTAACTTTTTAGTAGTAGAAGCAACCGTTCAAAGCTGTTCAAATCCTTCCCCCTGCCCCAACTCAGAGAAACCACAGCTGAACAGACCTCTGTCCAAGATGGCTGTTTATTAATGTTTTTGGAGGATCTTATCTGTAGGGCCGGGGATTTAGCTCGGTGGCTTAAGCACCTGCCTTGCAAGCACAAAGTCATGAGTTCCATCCCCAGTACCAAAAAAAAAAAAAAAAAGAAAGAAAGAAAAGAAAAGGATCTTATCTGTGATAAAATTGCAAAACATACAGGTAGCCACCACAAATTAGGTCAAACACACGGTTTACAACTTTTACCTTTCCTTGGCTACCAAGCGCTTTAGAAATGTGCCAACTTTTAAATTTTACTTTTTTTTTTAAACTGAAAATGATACTTTTTCTATATCCGATGAAATTCAAGTCAACTGAAGGAGCCATCATCTCAGATACCGACAGCACCGTACTTTAAAACCACGCTACAGAAATATCACCTGCATTCGGTCATTTGAAGAGTGACAGTACCCTCTTTTCTTTTAACTTGGAACACTAAATAAAAAATAAAACTGGGGTCACTGGAAATAAAAGTTCTAGGGATTTCATTCTAAACACAAATGACTTCTCGATTTAAAAATTCCAAACTCTGTTATTTGAAGGGAACGCAAGGGAAGGGTCTTGGGTCTGAACCTGGCCCCTCTCTGCGGTCTGCCCGTCCTCCGCTTTGCATTGCACATTCACGCCGGAGCCCACGTTGTACAAATCCTCTTCTGGGTGACCCGTGGCTCCTAATGACCAAGGCTTCGGTCTCTTGAGATTCCTCGGAAGATATGGATGTTACTTACCTGATCTAGTCTGTTCAAGCCATCCTGCAAATATCCAATATTTTTTTTTAAGGTAAATCAAAACTGCAGGACCAGAGGCGAGGCTCAGCCAATCCTTCCCCACCTGGGACAGCCCTGGGGTCCTCCTCAGAGCACCTCCACGGCCTCCATAGTCACAAAGCCGCGCTTTCTCCCCGCACATACCCCTGCGCCCCACTCTGGGGCCCAAGGTCACTGCAGCCTTCCTCTCTCCAGCGCGAGGCGGAGACCTGCAGACCAGGCCAGTCCTCAGCTCTTCTCAGTCCCTTCAGGCACCTAGACCTCAGAGTGCTGCCCTATAATTTCTTCTGGAGAGCGACTCCCAAATGTAGGACCTGGGAAAAGCTGCCTTCCAAGAAGTGGCAAAACTCAGCCCAAACTTCTCTTCTTTCTTGTTTTAAAAAAAAAAAAAAAATTTTTTTTAATGCCTATAATCCTAGCCCTCTGGGAGGGTGAGGCAGGAAGATCACAAATTGGAGCCCAGCCTGAGCAATTTAGGAACGCCTTGTATCAAAATAATAATGCTTACAGGGCAAGGTTTAGAGTTTACGGTTCAGCGCAAAAGCCCTAGTGTTCAATCCCCAGCACCAAAGCAAAACAAACACTCTCCCTCTTTTCTCCTTCAAGAGCTTTAAAGCATGAATCACAACATATGTGGTTAATACAACAAGGTGCGTTTTGTATTCAAACTGGCTTGCTCCTCCCGAAAGACCCCTCCTTCCCCTCCCCTGTCTCCATTTCCTATAGGATTCAGGGACCCCATGATGTGTTGAAGCATCACTGTGGATAGTCCAAGTTGGAAAGTAACTTGACCCTGACCAGGCAGCACCAGGCCTGGCCATGTCCTGAGACAGAACAGCATGGCTACACCCACAGCAGGTCAGCAGGGACCGACTCTGAGCACACGCTGTAGCCTCTCCTACAAGAATCCTACTGTGGAAGTTGGACCAAAGACAGGGAAAGGACAATACTGTTTTGTGTTTATCTTTTTGAAACAGTGTCTCACTATGTAGTGCAGGCTGGCGTTGAACACACTTTGTAGCCCAGGCTGGCCTTGAACTCAGCAATCCTCCTGCCTCAGCCTCCTGAGTGCTGGGATTACAGGTGTGCACCACCATGCCTGACTTCCATGGCTACTTTGAAAACAAAACTACTGAGCAAAATTCACAAGGATGATATAAATAAACCAGACAGAAGAGAGCACAACTCAGGAGAGATTTGTATTGTGCCTGTCCAGTTTGTCAGACTTTATCCCAGCTTTTTTTCCTGAATTAAGCATCTGAGGCTATTTAATAAGCCCAGGAGATGGCTTTGCATTTTTGCACTGAGATTTAAGCTTCATTTTTTAATACAAAATCCAGAAAAAACAGGAAAGAGGAACTGGCAGGTGAAGGCAGGCAAAGCTCTCTGCCTATTTTTACCTTTGGGAAGAAAAGGAGAAAACAAGAAAAACAGAAGCTCTGTCCCCAGAGACTGAGTCTCCGGATTGCGGCAAACATAACCCTTCTCGCCTTGGGAAAAACTTATTTTGCTAGGACAGCGTGGTCCTGACCCAGAGGCCAGGTAGCTGTTTGCTGGTTCAGGCCCAAAGCCCACTTGGACTGTGGGCTGGCTAGGAGGCAGCACTGACCAGCCCCTCTGTGAGGGAGGTGAGTCTGCAGTTCCTACGAGGTTCAAGTTCGGCCCATCGCTCTTCCTTGCATTATCTCCCGAAAGACCAGCACATCGAGGGCAATACTAAATGGAAAGTGAAATCTGGTCAGCCCTGGGGCTTCGGATCAAGTTCCAGGAGGCTCCTCCACCTGCTAAGGTCAAACACTTGCCAGGATGCAAGGTATGACACCCTCCAATCAGGACACAAAGGCCATGAACAGCCACAGCTGAGTGGGGTGGTGCAGGCCTGGAATCCCAGCACTCTGAAAGGCTGATGAGGGAGGACTGCAAGTTCAAATCCCACCTAGACAACTTATCAAGACCCTGCCTCCACATAAAAAATAAAAATAAAAAGGACTACATATGTAGCTCTATGTGAAGGCCCTATGTTCAATCCCCAGTACCACAAATGAAAACGAAAACCAGTAAGATAATTGGATTGGCCCAGAATCCAGGCCCTCAATTAATTTAGGGCTTCAGCAAGGGTGCCAGGAAACAGAGACATCATACTTTTAGGTGCAACTTTGTCATGTGCAGTGACCTGGCCCACCATAAACTCAGTCCCACATGGGCCCTAGTTTCTAACAGAATAGACGAGTTCCCACCTCTTGGAAAGGAAGGAGTGGAAAGGGAGACTAGAGGGTGTTAGGCAGCTGTCTGTTACTGTAACAAATGCCTGAGATAATCAGTTTAAAAAGAGGAAAGGTTTATTTGGGTTCCCAGCTTTGGAGGTTTCAGGCCAGGATCAGTTGGCCCATTGCTTTTTGGCCTGTGATAAGACAGTGCACCATGGCAGCAGCTTTCAACAAAACTGCTCACTTTATGATCAGGATTTAAAAAAAAAAAAAGAGGGTGAGGTTATAGCTTTCAAGGTCCTATCCCCTCCCAACGATATCAAGATGGAGGCCATGCCTTTGGGAAACATTCCAGATCCAAATTATAGTAAAAAGGAATGTAATTTTAGCTTCTAGTTTAAAAAACAAGAGACAATTATCCAGAAAATATATATGTAAAGATTTAAGGTCCACCAAAAAGCAGAATTCTCTCTGTTCAGAACCAGAATTGTGAGCAATTTCTTTAATAGAATACCATCCCATCTTTAGGGAATGAAAACAGAATGATTTCTACATAATACAGAGACAATAATCACCACTATTTACTGTGTCTCCTTTGATTCCAAGGACATGCAGTCGCTGCTATGAAAGCAGCCATCCTAACACCTCGATAAACTTTGATGGTGTATTTGGGGTCGAGCCTGAGCTCTCTGAACATCACAAGAACCCTACAACTGACCACTACTATTAGCCCCATTTTGAAAATCCAGAGCTGTGGCAAGTAGGTAATTCTGCACATCTCAGGTCCCACAGCCCAAGTGGCAGGCTGGGTCCAGCTCTAGAATCCTCACATCTCGCCCTAATGCCCTTCGTCATTTCCCATCACCTTTTAGACTGTCATAAAAATGGTTAATTTGGAACTCAGCGAATGCTGAAGTGACCACTTGAGTGTAAGGTCAGCTGAGTTTTTATAGTATCTGATATTCAGCAAGACTAACAATGAAAACCACGTGTGGCCCTGTTGAGGTTCCCAGCTGTTGTGCATCTTGAGAGAGGAGACAGAAGTCAACCAGATGCCCAGGGGCTGGCAACCTGGGTCTCTAACTCCACAGAGCTGATCCCCAAGAAGGAAAGGCTCTTAGATGCCTATGCTGAATGGGGAAGATTCTTCTGAAGCCAAATGAGTATCAGCCAAGACAACTGCCAGCAGGTGGCTGGTTTGATGATAAGCTTTCTACAGAGGTCTGCAGAACAGAGCTGGGAAAGCCCGTGTAATCCGGCCCCAGCTTCCAAGAGAACAGAGATCAAATCATCCAGCAATGAGAGGATATAGGTTACTTTATCACCATGACACTGCGCATTAGTTTGCTAGGGTTGCCATAACAAAGTGCTGAGTGGCTTAAACAACAGAAATTGACTTTCTCATACTTCGGAAGGCCGTGAGTCCAAGATAAAGGTGTGAGCAAGGCTGGCGCCTTCTGAGGCCTCTTTCCTGGGCTTGCAGGCAACTGTCCTCTCCCCGTGTCCTCACAGGGTCGGTCTCCTGTACTTTTCTGTGTCTTAATCGCCTCTTCTTAAAAGAGCACCAGGATTTTAACTTCATTATGCCTTTAAAGGCCTTATCTCCAAATATGGTCACATTTTGAGGTCCTGGGAGTAGGATTTCAACACAGAATGTTTGGGGGACATAGTCCCACCCGTAATGCAGAGCACTGTCATTCTTAGCAATGATGGAGCTGCTGATGCTCACACAAGACAGGTGAAATAATGACTAAGTGGGGCGTGAATGCCCCCCAAGTACTCAGGCTTAGTGCCTGAGGAGAGACGGAGGTGGTGGATTACTACCATCTTCTCAGGCACAGTTTCTGCCTGTATCTGACAGTGAATTGGAAAAGCTGCACTCGTTCCCTGTGCACATCTGGGTCCTAACATCATAAAGCAGTCATGACGCTCCACAATGCCCAGCCAGCCTGTGGTTCACCAGCATGACTGTACTTGGTTTGTTCTAAGACACACTTACCCACCCCTTCCGAGGGCCCAGCTCAGGAAGCCGGAAAGCATTAAGCGGTTCATTAACAGAGCAACATTCCTGTCTTGCAGTCTAAACAGCAACTTGAGAAGACCCTGACAAATGGGCAAGATGACCAGGATGCCCTGCCCAATGATATGTGAAGTCACGATTCTGCAGTGAGCTAACGAGTGTAATGTAATTCCAGGGGAGGCCTCCCCAGTCTGTCACCTGCAGGCACCCGCCAGCACTGCCCTCCCCAGGACCCGGGATCAGCTGTAACAGTTGGAAAACTTCCGTATTTGCTCACCAAGAATTGGTGGCAGAACATGCAGTGCTCTCAGAATGTTACCCGAGAGGCTCTGAAACAGAGCTCTGGGCTTTGGAGTTTAAGTGAGTAATAAAGCAGATTTCCTGCAAATGTTGTCATGATTAATGATCCCAACAATGCCGCTCTGATTGTCGGTTCCAGGAGATAAGACTGGGATTAAGAGAGTCCTCTGTGGCCAGCTCTGAAGCAGAAGGGCAGCTGCAGAGCTCTGGATTTCATACCGTTAGTTCTCAGCTCAACGCACGGCCCGAGCAAGCAACGTCCCAGTGACTTGGTAGTGTCTGCTGTGAGTCACAGTGCAGACGTGGGGGCCCACTCCTTACCTGTTGGATCGGAAACTCAAGTGGGACCCAGCAATTGCCCTCCAGCTGGTTCTGATGCACACTCCAGTAAAGGGCCTATTGATTTAGTGATTCAAAGGCCAGCATCAGCCCTTATCCTCATGACTTCAATTCATTTTAACTACACTTAGTAAGCCCCGGCTTAGTCCATTTGATGTTGCTCTAACAAAATACTTGAGGCTGACCACTTCATAAAGACAAGAGGATTTTTTGGTTTTGTTTCTTAGTTCACAGATTTGGAGACTGAAGTCCAGCATCAAGTGATCCCACAAGTCTGGCCTCCAGGGAAGGCTTCTGGCTGTGTTCTCAGATGGAAGTATCACACGGCAGGAGTGTGAAGGGGAGAGAAACAGAGCACATATGGACAAGACAGCAGGCAGGCAGCAGGCTTGCTTTTCACAACAGCCTACCCTCCTGGAAGCTGACCCATTTCTCCAAACCCTAACCACCCCGTGAAAACAGCACTGATCCTTTCACAAAGGGAGAGATGACCGAGTCTAAGACCCACCTATTAAACTTCCCACCACTGCCCAACATCATACACTGGGAGCCAAACTCACACACACGGGCTTCTAGGGGCAAACTACATTCAAACCATAGCAAGTACCATGTGCCAAGGTCCCAGAGGTCAAGAATAACTAAAGCGGCTCCCCTTACCCTTCCTGCTCTTGACTCTTTCATGCAGACTCCTACTACCTTTCATGAAAGGAGCATCTGTTTCCTTTGCATTCCCACAACCACCATGCTCATCACAAGCACCCAGTTTACCGCACCTGCATTCCAAACTGAGCTCCTTCATCCCTCACGTACCTCTCAATCCAGACACCTCTTCTCCAAACTCATGGTCTTCAGATTCACTACCCCGAACTCATTTGTCTGTGATCTAGGCAGTTTTCTCCCCTCAAATGGAAGGAAATGGAATTCCTGGAGGCAAGGGTCACAATCTATGCATCTCCCCGGTGGGTAGCAGTGGAAGGAACCACAGCAGTCACGAGAAGGGCAAGCCACGAAACACAGCCATGCCCGGTCTACACCTGTACAGTCACAGGGGTATTACAAGGATCACAGTGAGACGCCGCTCACAGTGGAACACAATCTAAAATGCAAAGCAGATCAGCGAAAGAGCTGCATTTCACACTATTCATGTTAATGACACTCTCAACTCACTGTTACCTTGATGGTGGCGAGGGTTTCAAGGTGTGAACCACATATTAAAACTGATCAAACTGTACAGTTTCAATATGTGTGGACTAATTAATGGAACAGAACAGCAGATGCTATTTGATCTTTGACAGAGGGGGCTCAAAAACATACACAGGAGGAAACACAGCCTCTGTAAACAAACGGCGCTGGGAAAACTGCCATGCATGTGTGGAAGATTGAACCTAGACTTGTATCACATACTAATCTAAACCCACAATGGATTAAAGATCTAAATGTTAAAAAGAGAAACAATCTGCTGGACGATAAAATAGGTGGAACTCTGGAAGTCACAGGTATAGGCAAAATCAACAAATGGCATCATATCAAAAAGTTTCTGCACAGCAAAAGAAACAACCTTCAGAATGAGAAAAAAAATTGCCAGCTGGTCCTCAGACAGAAAACTAACACCTAAAATATGTAAAGAACTAAAAAAAAAAAAAACCCTTGCAAAATAAAAGACCCAATCAAAAAATGGGCAACTAAGATGAATAGACACTTCTCACGAGAAGTGCAAATGGTCAACAAATACAGGAAGAAACGTTCCAACATCACTGGCCATTAGACAAATGCAAATTAAAACCACACTGAGATTCCATCTGACTCCTGAAAGAATGGTCATCATCTAGAAATCAAATAATAGCAAACATGGCCAGGCTGTTGGGAAAAAGGAACCCTTCTGCATTGTTGGTGGGAACAGAAACTAGTATAACCACCATGGAAATCAGCAGGGAGAATAAAAAAAAAACAACTAAATCTAGAAATTCCATCTACCCAGCCATTCCCCTCCTAACTACCTTCCCGAAAGAGTTACATATCATATTACAGCGATCCACACATACCCATGTTTAGAGTAGCACAATTCACAATAGCTAAAACTTAGAAGTAGCCTATACAGCCATCCACAGATGAATGGATAAAGAAAGTGTGATACTTACACGCAGTGGAGTACTGCTCTTCCATAGGAAAGATAAATTTGAGTCATTTGAAGGAAAATGTATAAACCTGGAGACAGCAATGTTAAATGAAATAAATGAGACCCTTGAGTTTAAATATTGTAGGGTTTCTCTTATATGAGAAAGTCAAAATATATATAAAGAACAAAATAAAAGATACCTAATAGACAGTTGGGAGACAGATCTTTCTCAAGAGATGGAGGGAGGGGGCAGAGAAGGAAGGGAAAGAGAACGAAAACAAATTAAGATGTTTTGGGTAAATGTATCAACTCCACACAAGGAATTTAAAGATTAGGTACTGCAAACACTTACTAATAAAAAACAAAAATAAAAATAAAAGTTTACAGTGTGTTATATGTCAATTATATCTTAACAATCCTATTTTTAAAACCCCCAAATCTCACTGTTGACTTGCTTCCAGTAGCTGAAACAGACTAATCACCCTGTAGGTGACAATGGTCAAGTCAGAACAAAATTCTAAAAAAAAAAAAAATTAAAAAGGGACACATTTAAAGGTACTGAAGAGTAACCGAATCAGGTAGAAACTGGGAGACGCATCCTGGAGAGACAACCTCAGCAGGTGAGATTCATGAATTCACAGCAGCCTTTTGCTCAGGATGTTTCCTAATGACTTCATTGACAGATGGCAGGGAGACACAGCCTTAACTGGCTTGAGGTAGCAGACTTAAGAGCAGGGCTCACCAGACATCCAGAGAGCTAAGCACAAAATTCTAGGAGGCACCAGCATGGATGGGAGGGAAACACCTGTAGGATGAAGTAAACTCATAAAACCTGTGTGTAAAATCCAACCGAAACCTTAAATGATTACTAAACTACCCACAGCAGTAGCTGGAAGCAGGGTGAGTGAGTGGTTAACAGCTGCCTAGCTGACAAACTGACCAGGTTCAGAGTTTTAGCCCAGCCAAATTGTCCACTAGAATAAATATCTTGTTGAATGGAATATAACAAAATCCCAAGTCTCCACAACATAGCCAGTAATTGTTCAAAAATCACTAGACTTGGAAAAATGTAAAAAGATAACCCATACTTGAAAAAAAAAATCATTTAAAGAAAATCAACCCAGCCAGGCATGGTGGCAACATACCTGAAACCCCTGCAATGGGGAGGCTGAGGCAGGACGATCACTGCAAGTTTGAAGCCAGCCTTAGGCTACACAGTGAGTCCAAGGACAGCCTGAATTACACAGTGAGACACTGTCTCAAAAAAAAAAAAAATCAACCCAAAGATGAGTGACTCAGACACTGCAATAGTACATAAGAGCTTTAAAGCTATCATACATATATTCAAGAGTTTTTAATAAAATATATACACAAGCGAACAGAATTAGAAACTATGAAAAAATTTTCAAGCCTCAAAATTAGAAACCATGAAAAAATAAAGAATTACAGATGTGAGAAGTACACTAATTTAGATAGGACTGTGTTGGTCACTTAATTTGAATAAGAATACATATTTTGTATCAAATTTTATTATTAATTAAAAAGTGCTATGACTCCAAAACATTCAAACTTTTTGATCTCAATAAAAATGTTCCCAATCTACAGATTATATTCCCCATATTATATTCACTATAGTGCCTATATAAATTGTAACCTATAGACTAGATTCAATTGGATGACTTGAGTATGGTTTCTTGATAAAGAAAAAAAAAGTATCTTCATATATGCAGGATGGAATAATGAAATCATTTTAATAATTATAACATGTACAAGAAAACAACCTCACACAAGCTATATGCAAACTGATATAACAAGCCAGCAGAATTCTTTCACTGGGGGTTAAACCCAAGGTCTCCCTACTGTGCTACATACCCAGCCCTCTTTAGGTTTGTTTTGTTTTGCATTGTTTGAAACAGTATTTCCCTAAGTGACCCAGGATGAGTTCCAATTTGCAGTGCTCCTGCCTCAGCCTCACAGATTGCTAGAACTACAGGGGTGTACCACCAACACAGGCTATAAAATTCATTTTTAAAAAAGAAAGTATGAGTATTTAAATTGGGGGAGGGTCCAATTTTTTGAGTTCTTTATATATTTTACATACTAGTCCTTTGTCTGAGGAGTCCAAAAATGAGCATCTGAAATAGACATTTTTCAGTTAAATAAACAGCAAATAAATACATGAGCATAATGTTCAACATCAAAAGAAAAATGTTCAATATCACTGGTCATTCAAGAAATGCAAATAAATACAACACTAAAATTCCATCTCGGAGGTACTGGTCAGGGACATCTGACTCTACCTTCTTCCCCAGGGAGAGGAGCATGTGGACATGCTAGCCTTGTTGATACAGAGTTTGGTCCTATCCCCAGGATATCTCACTGGATATAAGCAAATATGAAATCTAAAAAAAAAAAAAATCCAAATTCCATACCACTCTGGATCTGAAATGTTTCAGACAAGGGACACTCAATTATACTAGGTCATTTCAAAGTCACCCCAACTGTTTATCTCTGTAACTGGGTTACTTCATTTATTAAGAAATTTAGAGTTTTCAGGCTGGGGATTTAGCTCAGTGGCACAAGAGCCTGCCTGCTAAGCACGAGGTCGTGAGTTCAATCCCTGGTATCAGAAAAATAAAAAAATAAATTCTGAGTTTTCAATACTGGGAATTGAACCCAAGCTTTCCCACTGAGCTACATCCCTAGCCATATATATATATATATATATATATATATATATATATATATATCTCGTGTGTGTGTGCATGGCGGGGGTGGGGGGGAGATAGTATCTCACTAAGTTGTTGCCAATCTGCCCAGGCTGGGCTTGAACTTGTAATCTTCCTGCCCAGCCTCCCAGCATGCTGGCATTAGAGGGATGGACCACTATACCTAGGGAGACTTTTATTTAGTAAAAACCAACTAAACTACCACCATGTGTCAAGCACACTGGGGAAACCCATGACATGCCGACAAAGTCCTGCATTCCAGTATCTGTCACTTTTGTCGGAAGATGTCCAGGGCTAATGGGCACCCCAGGTGGCAGCTGGCCATTTTAGGGGACAGCTGGATATCTCAGATCAAACTAAAAGCAGAAAAAGATTCATTCAGGGCTCTCGACATCCACTCCTAAGCTTGGCCAGCGTCAGCCAAAGCTCTGCTGCCCAAGGCACCTTCCCCTCCAGTCTCAATTCTTCATCCTCTTTCTATATTCTTCTTCCTGTATCTCATTTTTGCTTGTTTGTCTTATGTTCTTTGTCTCCATTTATCCCTCCATCCCCCTCCACAAATAACCTCCACAGTTGAAAAGAATCAACCACGGAGATAAGTGGACAGGGTGGGTGGTGGTAATACTTTCTAGAAAGCAAATCGAAGCCACGTGGAAAAACAGAAGTGGTCAAGGAAAACACTGTAGAAACATTCGCTCAAACTGTTCCAGCTGTAAAATCCACACTCTCTCACATTCTTCACAACATGGCCTGTCCCCCTTTACCAACCTGACCACAAAAATGAGTCAAAGAAAATCCATCTTCAAACCAGGAGCAACGCTAGGACTGATATACAACCTACACAGCTGCGTTTTCATATGCAGCCACACTGCTTGTTATTTCTAATACAGTTACAAGTAATTCCGAGTTGTCACTGGCAACATCCCAGAACCCTTCTCGAATAAAGCAAAAGCAAACAGCACCAAAACTTCAGAATCAAGAAAGAGAGAGCGAAAAGAACCTTTGGCATTTACACTGCAAATCCCATTACAGTGGGCTGCACGTCTCCAAATTGTTCAAATGGATTAAAGCCCAGTCTGCATTTATTTTACATTTTACACCCTGAGCTGGCTACAGGCACACATCACAGAGAACTGAGCAAGGAACAGTGCGGTAATAAGGAGAAATCTGCTTCCGGAAGCAAATCGTAACGTGCTCGTAAACGGAAACCAAAAGTTTCTATTGAGACTACTTGTAACCAGACTTCAAATTCTCTTTCTAAAATAACTATTCGTCGAGATACCCCTTCTCTGAAATCTTTTTCTCTTGGGCTGTTCTTCCCTTAAAATTTACTCAGCACCATAAGGGCACAAAATCCGTACAGAGTTTTCCACTAATCACATATTTGGGGACTCTTATCCCTCTGCCATGTAGCAATAAAAATAAAAAAGAGGAGGAGGGAAGAACTAAAGCACAGGGTATTTGAAATAACTATAAAGTTTAATGGCATTTGTTTAGTAAACCCTCATTTAAAAAAAAGTTGGGGGATCACAAGATCCCTGATCTACATCTCTTGAAATCCGTCACATACCTTGAAGTAGTGGGGAGGGGAGGATTACACTCCCAATTGATCGATCAGATGGATCTTCCTGTATCAGTGTGAAAGTCCCAAGCACGTCCTCATTACTGAGCGCAAACACGCACACAAATACACTCTCAAAACTCACACCAAGATAAACCACAAAGATAAACTCTAAACAGAGTGTGTCCATGCTTGATCTAGATTTTTTGAGAGAGATAGGGAAAAACAGCACCAGATATATTCTTCTGGGAATGAAAACTTTTATTGACTGTTCTTCACATATTCATTGCACAACATTTACGCTAAGGGTAAAATGCAAATAAGGCTCAGATATAATAAGACTCAAGGACTGGGCAGTCCAATGGGAATGAGAAGAAAAATGAGAAGAGAGGTTAAACACTGAGAGGGTCAGGACAAGGTGTTGGAATCCAACTTAAAGGAAGGGAACTCAGGATGGGCAGGACCCGCACTCTTATAATTAAGTCACACGGCTGGGCTGGGCCACTACCCTCTCTGAATGGACCCTACACCAGGTAAGGAACGATTAACATAGAATCCAAGTAACTGACCTTCTCCTTCAAAATGATGGAGGAGCAGGAACCAAATTTGCTCTCCCACTGAAAACACCAAACTCAAGGACAAATACACACAAGGACACTTTTGAATATGGGACTGTAAGACAGCAACCCACAGTGATTCCCAAGAGACAGAAATCAATGAGGTGAGTCACCCTTGAGGGTGCTCCCAGATCACCATGTCACAGGCAGCAAGAGACGGGGGAGAAGGGAGAAGAAAGCAGCTAGACTTCCAGGGCACAGGGCAGAGAGAAGACAGAGACGGTGCTCCAGAGGTCTCTGACTTCCAGGAGTCAGCTGAACGCTGGTCACTGCGTGAGTATGAAGAAATGACCAGAGATGAAGAACCTCCCAAAAGGATAAGAGGTAACTCACAAAGGGCCGGGAACCGCATTCCTTGCTACCAGCCACCTGGTACCGACACAATTCATTCTCAACCAAATGGTAGCCATCAATCGACTGGACTTTATCAAAAAGTAAAACTTCTGCTCTGTGAAAGACCGAAAAATGAAAACATAAGCCAAGGACTGCAAGAAAATATTTGTGAATCACATAGCTGAAGGGTGCTTGTCTCTAGAATGTATAAAGAACTCTCAAAACTCAGTAACAGAAAGAAACACTAAAAATTTTTTTTTTAAATGCAGGTTCTGAAAAGAAACTTCACCAAGAAGAAAGATGACAAATAAACACACAAAAGAGTGATCAAAATCATTAGTCCACAGGCCAAGGATATGGTTCAGGGGCATAGTGCCTGCCTTGCAAGCAGGAGGTCCTGAGTTCAATCCCCAGTACCAAAAAAACATTAGTCCACAGGGACATGAGTATTAAAGCAGCATAGAAAAACCAATACATATGTTAAAAGGACAATAATTTAAATGTGTAGATAAAAATGTGGAGGCACAGAGACATCTGTACACCATTAGTGGGACTATAAATGGGAAAGCTGGAATTTCTCTGGAAATTAATCAGACATTTACTGTATAATCTAACCACTCCTCTTCTAGGTATTTATGTAAAGGCCTATGTCTTTGCAAAGATTTGTATATAAATGTTCATAGTTTTATGTAGAATAACCAAAAAGTGGAAATGACATACATGCCCATCAAAAAGGGAATGGATAGTCGAATTATGGTATCTCCATCTCTATTCCACAGTAAAGTGAGGAACTATTCGTACACTGCAATCTGTTTAATAAATAATGGGGGGCAAGGTGGTCAATGCCTCAGGACCAGCAAAGAACCAGATATTCCAAACCAGCCACTATTTTACTGGGTGTATACAATGATAGGGAAGCTAGTGGAAAATTCTAGATTGGGGGCAGAAGATAATCCTAGAATGACTCAAGAAGATGGAGATGATTTTATGTTAAAAAGGATCTTACTCTGTTCTTTCTCACTTTAGTATTATTGGTTTAGTCTAGTGGGTGGGAGAGGATGGCCCATCCCAAGCCTCCATTTACCCCTTAGGGAAGTATGAAAAATTGGCCATTGTGAATTCATGGTCCCCAACATATCCTCCTTTTTGTATTTGTAATAGCAGCAGTTAGGATTTCTTACAGATATTATGATACACTGCAATTATGCTAAATGAAAGAAGTCAGCTGAAACAAGCATACATATTACCTCATTCCACTATGTAAGATTCTAGAAAACACATTATTCCACTTGGGTAAAATTCTGAAAAGATGTATAAAGAGGGGTCCAGGGGACAAGAGTACAATATTATAAAGGAGCACAGAGAAACTTATGGGGGTGATGGACGTGTCAGTTACCTTGACCATGGACGTGGTCTCACTGGGACATGCACATGGCGACATGTATCAAACTGCACTCTTGAAACCTGTGCAGTTTATTAAAGGTCACTTCAGTAGGCTTTTAAAAAAAAATACAGAAAATGAGATTTCTGAACATATCTGAAGGGCATTGTCTCCATTTTGGCCACAAGGAAATTTAGTTATAAGTTGAGCATCCCTACTGTGAAAATCCAATCTCTGAAATGCTCCAAAATCCAAAACTTTTAAAATTTAAAAGATTTTAGAGCATTTCAGGTTAGGAATAGTCAACCAGTAGTCTATGCAAATATTCCAAAATTTAAAAAAAAAATTTTTTTTTCCAACATCTGCCACACTTCTGGTCCCGAGCATTTCAGACAAGGGGCAGTCAACCTGGGCTCACCTAACCATGACACACGGCTCCACAGAGAGTCTCCCTGATGCTCCAGGAGGTGATTCTGCCCCAGACACTGACATCCAAATGCAACAGAAAAACTTGCAAACACAAACACAGCACTTAGTGACATCAGTATGACTATGCAAAGGACAAATCTTCACAAGGAATCCAGCAAGCACCTTTCTAAATATTTATTTACTGCATGGGAAATGATCCCATCTACAGAGACATGCCCACCCCCACTGCAAGTGGGAAGGAGAGTTCCAGGCGAGAGCCACTTTTGTTGACACCGTCACACACATGTCAGATCCAGAGGGGCTGCCACACCTGGTCAGAGAGAGTGGCTGTCTCCTCTGCGGTGTCCCTCAGCCCACAAACCCAGTCCTTTAACTCTCTAGGTCCAGTTAGATCCGAGTCCCTAACTTCTTGGTTGATGCTTACAGCTAAAGAAATTAAACAGATTTATTTCTGCATGAACATCAAGTAAAGCAAACTTCCTTTGCAGTACCAAAGAAGACAGCAGTCTGTGTGTATGTGTGTGTATGTGGTGATGGTGGTGGTGGTGGTAGTGTGTGTGGTGGAGGTAGAGGGGGAGGCGGTGGGGTGTGTGTGTGTGTTGGTGGTGTTGGTGTTGGAGGTGGTGGTGGTGGTGGTGCTGTGAATGTCTGTGTATGTGTGTGTGGTGGTGTGTGTGTGTGAGGAGAGGGAGAGAGAGAGAGAGAGAGAGAGAGAGAGAGAGAGAGAGAGAGAGAGAGAGAAACTAGGAACTGAACCCAAAGCCTTCACACTGATCCTCAGCCCTTTTTATTAACTCGGGGTCTTGCTGAATCACCCCAGGCTGGATCCTCTGAGCTTGCAATTCTTCTGCCTCGACCTCCCAGAGTGCTGTGATTACAGGAAGATAACTTATTTTCCTGCATTTCAAATAAATGAGAAACAGGGCGGGTCCTGGCTCTCACAGCTGAAGTCTAGTGTTCACCGCCAACAGTTCAAGTGCTACCCCGACACACAGCCAGCACTGTCCTTTCCGATTCCTAAAAAGAGCCTTTTTGTTAGGCTTCTGTTATTTAGAGCTTTGGTCCATCAATGGGAAGCACATTAGTTTTAAAATCTGCTCTTATTTTAAATATTCATCTTCTTGAAGTAGGTCACACTTTTTATGAGTCTCAGCTTCTCTTTGAACCGATTCCCTGTCCCTTCCTATCTCCCCTAATAGGAATGTGTAATGCATTCAAAGTATGAAATCCAATTCCAGTTAATTTTATTGATTCCTTTCACAGGCTCCTCATTTCTTATGCAAATTCATGTTTATTTTCAAAAGCGAAAACAAAACAGTCTTTTTGGAGAAAACGTTCTCAAAATCAGTGACGAACCACCACAATTTCATTCAATTATAAATGAGCTATATACAATATTTAAATCACTCACTGAAAATATGATGGACTTCCATCCATTTTAGAGTTCAGCCAATGTCCTTAGATAATCGAATGTCATCTTTAAAAGTGGACAAGCACACACACTTAGCACGTTCCCAAATTGTCTAAAAATGGGCTTTCTGCTGTCCGTCACTGAGTTTCACGCTGAAGCAGGGTACACATTGCACGCCCTACCTAAGTGCGCTTCCCAAATATGTGTTTTCTGCAAAAAATTCCTGTTAATATAGAAAATGGATAAGCATGTGCCTCTTTTCCCTGCATAATTTATCACTTTTGGACTAGACAGGCAGACATGGACAAACTGTCTCCCAAGGTGGAATCAGGGTAATCTGGGGTCTATGGAGCTCTTCCCTGATCTCTGAAATGTCCTGTTCCAGTTTGACACCCACTGGCTCTAGGGCACCCAGATTTCTCTCCACCATCCACAGCAGACGGTCTCCATAGTACCTTCTAAAATCTGTAAAAATAGCTACTAAAAAGTAATGAGAGCAATGGAATCTATGAGCCAAGATGAGATTCTAAAATGCACTGTTATAAACAAACTGATCCCGGAGCCATGGAAAGCAATCACACCATTCCCTTTTGATCTGCATCAACTCTTCAGGCCTAGCATGGAACAAGATCATTTGCTATCTGGCCCCTATCTGACAGGCCTCCTGAATTGGGTGTTTCTGAAAGAAGTCATTTGTTCCTAAATCATTAATAATTCACCATTTCAGTGGCAGCACATTCTATCTTCATCATAAATAAATATCAAGAAATTACCTTCCCCATCCCCTAGGACTCCAAACTAGAAAAAAATTCTTCCTAGATTAGCTCTTTCCAAAAGAAAGAAATATGACTGCAAAGCTCAAAACACCTGTCTGACAGTGACCGGGAGAAGGGGACTTTCAAGGCTGGTCAGTTTCATTTCCCAAATCTGTTTCCTTCTTCCCATATCAGTCAGCAAGAACATTTCATCAGTGATCAGCCAAAAGGATATTTTATCAACCATGTCTTTCTTATCCTCACTTCTCCAACAATCTCACTGGCAAAACCTCTCCCCATCTTCCTCTTACACAAGAAAAATTCATAATCGTACAATCCAGCTACCTATCCAGCATCTCCACTGGGTTATCTGATAAGCACCTTAAATGTGATGTGTCCAAAGCTGAATGTTTCATCTTCCCCAAACCTGCTTCCCTGGGAACCTTCCCAACCTCAGTGAATGCCAACTCCATGCTTCCAACTGATCAGATAAACAAAAACCTGGCCTCACTCTCAACTGCTCCCTTACTCTCAACTACATACCCATTCCATTGACACATCTTGGCAGTGCTATTTTCAAAATACATTCAAGATCTGATTGCTTGTCATCACCTCCGCTGCTACCACACATGCAGGCCACCATTTCCATCTTCCCTGGGCTGGAAGACAGCAAGAGCATCCTGAGTGGTTCTAGTCTAACCAGCAGGGGGACTCTCTGATAGCAAATGACCTGGAGCGTCTCTTAAAGCGCAAACTCCTAAGGCTTCCTGTGTCACTCAGTGCAAAGCCTGAGAGCATTCATGTACGCATGTCCTCGCCATGGTCCTCCCCAGAAAGCCTTCTCTGGCAGCTGAATCTGGCAGAGTTCTCTCTTCTTTGGGCAGCAGTGCCCCGCACACACCTCCACTGTGCTTACACATGGGTCAGACTCATCTGTGACCCCTACTCAGCTGCCAAGTATCTACAGGGCTCTTCCCTGTAGATAGCATATCGTGGGTGCTCAGTAAGTGTCCATAGAATGGGTGTCCATTTGTGGATGACTAAACACAGGGAGGATTTCACAAGTGGTATCATATTGTCACATAGGCCCTATGCCTATTAGAAGGGCCCAGCATTTTGTATAATGCTCTGCTTCTACCATCTTGAAGTTGTCTATAATTTAAATGTCCTTCCTTTTCACTTTTCATTGAATCCTACAAATTATTTAGCTTGTTCTGGGTGGAGAGAGGGAGGAAAGGATGGCTGGGTAGATGGACAGATGGATGTATGCATTTGTCTTATACACTACAATAACAAACATCAGAATACATTAAGGGGAAAGATTCCTTCGAAGGAATTCTGTAGTTGGCCAAAGTGTGTGTACATGTGTGTGTATACACATATATACATACACACACATACATCAAATATTATATATATATATATATATATATATATATATATATATAAAAGGAAAAATAGACAACAAAAATGTCCGAAAAATCTACCATCTATATATAGTACACTTCTTTCAAGAATGTTACTGGCCTTTGAGAATTCAAATAAATTCTAATTAGTGAAAAATTGTGACCAAAAGGAAGCAACTGTCAAAAGAATTTGGTAGAAGAGAAGGAGGAGGAGGAGCAAAAGGAGGAAGAGAGGGGAGGAGGAAAGAATAGAAAATGATATGATCACATATTTACTACAACATGGTGTGAGCACAAAGGTAACACTGGGGCGGAATAGAAATCTCAGAAAAATTACCCTTCTTTGTACATTTCACAATTGAGAGCATCCTACAAGAGAATCACAAATCAGTGAGAAAGGCAGCATTGCTCAACCAATGGGGCCAAAACAATTAAAATAAGTGGAAAAGATCATGTTCAGAACTTTAATTCACAAGCTTAAGAAAAGTTATATGATAAAACGTCAACAGAAATTTTTATAAAAATTTAACCAAAAAGAAATCTGAGTACCTTTTCAAGCAATGAATGAAGGAACTCTCTAAAGACATGAAAAGCTCTGAGAGCTCCATATCACCTCCAAAAAAATTATCCACATTAAAAGGTTAAGCAGGGAGTTTGGAAAGCATATTTATAATGAATGTTAAATAAACTACATTCACAGTGAGCCCTGAATACAAAGACCATTTCTTCACTGCACAAAAAAATGCATGCAAACCAAAAATTGAATTAATCAACAGATTAATTGTTTTTAACAGGCAAATCAGAACTTAAAATTTTTATAAAAATGCAAATGAAAACACATAACATTTGGAAAAGTATTCAAGCTCGCTACCAATCAAGGAAATGAAAGAAGATGTGATTGTAATCTATCAAATTAGCAAGGTTTTAAAAAATGTAATATCTGATCACTGTGGAAGAAAATAAGGTGTTACAAAAGCCTTTATACACGACTGGAGAAAATACAGACCTAACGGAAAGCAGTTTGACAAAGTATATCAAAAGCCTATACCCTCTGGCCTAATAATTCCGCATGAGACTATTTCTGTCCAATATTGGACATTAAGCTCTCTCTACACAAAGATGTGTACAATGACATCTTTAAAAATTGAAAGCAAACTCCGTGTCTGCCTATAGCAAAATGGAAAAGTGACTTATGGTTAAGACATTAGATAAGCATGCAGAACAACAAAAATTAATATTTATAAGGCATTTGATAGTAAAGGGAAGCATCTAAAAATGGTAAGTGAACCTATAGTACACCAACATTGATATACGAGTATGGTCTTAAAAATGTTGCAATGTTTTCAGGGAAAAAAGCATAATGCTGTTATTTTAATGCTGCAGTATTATAACAATTTTATTTTCACACTCCTAGTTCCCCATTGCCCAACTTTGTCAGGATGAACATGCTAACATAATATAATAGATGCTCCCTTCGCTGACTGCCCACGGACTGACACTCTCTATCTCTGTTCAATGCGGTGACAGTGGGTGCCTGGGGCACACTGCAGGCACACGGTTGGTGCAGCCCCTCTCCACTGAGGGGGACCCCCAACCTCATCTGTCACCGGTGAGCTGTACACCTGCCAATAGTTTCCTAGCGTTCCCCAAACTCTTCATATCAGCTGTGCCTGGTCTTGTAATTATGAGATTCTATTAAACTGCATAAATTGACTACACCATGCGAAAAAGAAAGAAGGTACCTGGCTTCAGTGAAACCCAAGGTGACTGATTTAGAAAGACAAAAAAAAAGAAAAGAAGAAGAAGAAGAAGAAAATGCTAGAAAAAGGAAGACAAATAATTAGATGTAGGCAAGACCTCCATAAAAGGTCTGAAAGTTTTCATAAAATATGAGCTGTCTTTCTACACATGGCATCAGGACTTTGCCCTCTTGGAGTCTAGAATACCAGGCCCCAGAAGTCTCTCAGTGTCCATAGGAACTGTGACATTTCACGTCCTTCCTAGAGTCCCCAGTTGCTGAGGACAGGACCCCATACCCACAACTGCAAGGAGAGGTTTGCTTGGGCTCATGGTTTCAGCCCACCGCTGGCTACAAGGTAGAGACAGGATGGTGGAAAGGCCTGGGCAGAAGGAAACTGCTCATAGCATGGCAGCCAGGAAGTAGAAAAACAGAAAACAAGGACAAGAATACACCCTTCCGGGCCACACCCAAGGGACCCACCCACAACCAGCACACTCAGCCAGGAGCTCATCATGGATGAGTCCACTGAGGAGGAAAGCACCTCCACGACCCAACCACCTTCCACAAATGAGACTCTGGGGGACATTTTAGATCTAAATCGTAATAAAATCCTTGGAGCTAAAGGATCAAAAGCATCTTAAGAGGCTGAGAACAAAAACCAGGCAAAAGGAACAGCACGAATAGAGAAGGGAAAGGCACAATGCAAACCGGAAGAGAACGGAGGCAGCAAGGATAAGAGGTAGAAATAATTCCAGAGTCAATCTCCAAGTCCCAGGTGAGATGGGGGTCAGGGGAGCTTTGCTAACAGGCAGCAGAATCAGAGTGGAGGAGCTGAGCACTGACCGGAGCCAGCTTCAGCTGGCTACTGGGTGTGACAACGGGCCAGCAGCGGTGGTGGACCTATGGCACATGTGCCAAAGCGGGCTGTGTATTACCATTAACCAGGGCACTGGTTCGTCAATTCAGGAGTTTATACTATAATAAACTGCTGCAGGAAACGTCAGAGGAAGCATAAGATTTACATTTAAACGATTTAAAAATCGTACTCAAAGCAAACAGAATGCAATAGACTCATCCAGATCCATCTCACCTAACAGAGACCCTGGATGGACCGAGAGGAAGGCTTGTGGCAGGCAGAGAGCCACCAGCACAATGAATCTCATGGAAGGCACAATTAACTCCAAAGGGTTTCGCTGGCCACAAAATGAGGGGCCACAAAGCACTGGCTGATCACGAATCTGTGAGAAGTTCTGAGACATCCTCCACGAACAAACTTCATCTCATCGTCCCAACAACCTCGTGAAAACTCAGGATTGTTACATGTGTGGATACTGAAAGCAGGGGTGATGCCTGTCTAGAAATCAGAGAAGAATGAAGACTTGAAAGTTTTGCCACAAGAAAGTGACTACAAAGTACACCAGACCCCCTTGTCCAGGGGATCCCTTCCAAGACCCCAGTGGATGCCTGAAACACAGAGTGCAGAACGCTGTGTCAGAAAGCTTTGCCACGCTGGTACCCTGCCTTCGATACTGTAAACCCTCATGTTTTCCTCTGCATCACTACTTTTGTGCTTTGGGGTCATTACTCAGTCATAGAAGGCTCACTTGAGCACATGCACTGTGATATTAACACAGTCAACCAGGTAATGACCACTAGGACTACTGAAATGGCTACTGAGTGACCAGCAGGCAGGCAACGCTTTCCGATGAGCCACACTGCAGGCAGGACTGAACGGAAGGCCACCAGATTTCATCCTGCTGCTCAGAATGGCACACAATTTACAACCTAGGAGTTGTTGGCTTCTGGAATTTTCTCTAATATTTTAGGACCTCAGTTGATCAAGGATAATCAAAAACCACGGCAAGAGGAATCCCTGATAAGGCTGTACTTCTGTATTTCAAGCCATCTACTATAGTTCAAGCCATCTCAGAGGCTTGTCAGAAACATTCACTGAGCTTTTGTAAAGAAAAAGAAGGTCCCCAAGTCGTGTCCTACCTCATACAGGTTGAGGATCTCTTACCTAAGATGCCTGGGACCAGGAGTATTTCAGATGTTGGAATATTTGAGTAGAACTGATTTGTTGAACATCTCCAATCCAAAAATCCAAAATATAAAATGCCAATCACTTGAAAAGTTTAAGATTTCCAGGACATTTTGCATTTGGGGTTTTCAGATGAAGGATGCTCAACCTCTGTCTCTAAAATGCAAACTCCAGGTTGAAGGACCTGGGATTGCACTTTTTTCAAAGTTCCCAGAATGCAAAGCTCAGGCAGGCATGGGAAAGCACTGGTCTATTGTATCTCCTATTCTGTAGCAAGTTACGCATTTGCTGTGCGGGTGTGTGTCCAAGGTAAGAACTAAGTAAGAAATGTTAGTTGGGGTGCAGGTGGCATATGCTAGTAATCACAGCACTCTGGGAGGCTGAGGCAAGGGGGCTGCAAGTTGAGCCCAGCCTCAGTAATTTAGCAAGACTTTATCGCAAAATAAAAATGAGGTGGGAGTGTAAAGACAGAGTCAGTGTAAAGACAGAGGTTAATCCCTAATATCGCAAAAAGAAAGAAGGATGGGACACAGGGAGGGAGAGAGGGGAAGGGAAAGAGGGAAGGAAAAGGGTAGGAGAGGAGAGGAGAAAAGAGGGGATGGGAGGGGAGGGGAGAAGAGGGGGAGAGGGGAGGAGAGGAGAGAGGGGAGGGGAGAAGAGGAGAGGGGAGGAGAGGGGAGCGGGGAGAGGAGAGGAGAAGAAGAGGGGAGGAGAAACAGGGTACTCCACGGGTTTATAGTACGTATCATTTCTAGAAGCATCAAATTCTCCAGGTTCTATAAGAAGTAGAAAACTACTTGTCTCCTGTAGAAACACGCTCTGTCTAATGTCTCTGCTAAAAGACCTGAACACGGTGACTCATGAAACTTGGATAACTGGATCCATGAGACTGGGCATGACGCTCCACGTTGACCAAGCAACCCCATTAGGAGGGGAGGGCATCATATGACAGCCACCTTCCCTCCTCCCACAGAAGCACAACATCCCCACACCATGGTCCCAGCCACTGCCCAGAAACATGGCTAAAGATGCCTGAAATTCTCAGCCAACCAAACCCCGAGGCTAGAGGCAGGCTGCTCCTCTAGGTCCCCAGTGGAAAGTAAATCAGGACCTACCAAAAATGTCATCATCCATTTTTACATCCATATAAAGTCTTAAGCCTGGTACATTAACCAACTGCTCAATAAATGTTAGCTACTGCTATATTTATTACTGTTAGCGTGGCTATCACGATTGGGAGTCTTCCATTCTTCTGCTTATGAGGGAAAAAAAACCACTCTATTAAGCAAAAAGATCCTGCCCTCTGTTCTGATGATTTATTGCTGAATAAAAAGTTACGGGCTCAAAACAACAATTGCATTTATTTTGGTCATGACCGTGTACTTGGCATGGCTTGGGGAAGGGTAGAGCTTGATTCTGGTCCACTCAGTATTGGGTGAACAGGCTGGCAGGCTGAAGGTTGGAGTTATCTGTCCGTTCACTAATTTACACGGCTGGTACCTGTGTGGGGCAAACACAATCAGCTAGGAGCCAGGACTGCCAGAACTCCTTGGGCATGTGTTTCTTTCTCCACGGTCTCTCCAGGAGGCCTAATTTCTTAGATGGCAGCTCTAGGATTCATGGGACACATTCTCAAAGACAGTGCAGAGCCGAAGTTCTATTACCCTTTGTGACCCAGTCTGGGAAGCCAGGAAACATCATTTCCATGGAGTTCTACTCACTAGAACCAAGTCACTAAGGCCAGCACATAATCAATGGAAAGGGGATTAAACTCCACCTTCAGATCAGAAGAATGCCGAAGAATCTGAAGATAGGTTTTAAAGCCATCACTTCTAGAAAAATTATTTCCCATTCCTTTCAATCCACCTTTTCCGTGCTGCCAAAAGACCCAAATCTGACCAACGGTGAGCAGCCACATTTACATGCAAATGCACCCTTTGTAGCCTTGAATTTATCTCTCTGATCCATAAAATTATAGAACCTGAATACATTTAGGTCTTATCTGGATTTTTCAGGTGCAAGCTGAATCCTGGAGGGGCTAAACAGCTTTGTTTATGGAGTAGTAATGGTGACAAGTGCCACCCCTACAAGGTCAATAATATCACTGGACATTCTTCAATTCACAGGAAACCTGCAAGGGATTCTACCATTTTATCTGGCCTTGTCTTTATCATGTTTATAGGAGCAACTATTGTTTTCCAGAAGGGTAAACTTGGAATCACCAGTGTCATGTGATTTGCCTACAGTCCAAGCTTGGCTCTGCAAAGCAGCCAAAAGGAAGTGTGAGATTCTGCCTCGGTTTGCATCTAGGACGTTTCCTGAATCTCCGTGTGTTGAAGGCCTGGTCCCCAGTCTGTGGGACTAATGGGGAGGTGGTGAAACCCTTAGGATACGGGGCCTGGTATAGTGAGTCAGGTGATTGGGAATTCGACCTTGAAGAAGACTGTTAAGGTTTAGGTCTCAAATGTTCCCTCAAAGTCTCATGTGTTCAGAAGCTGGGCCTTCAAAAGGTGATTGGATCATGGGTGCACACACTTGCCAAGGGATTAGTCCATGGACAAGTTCACACTTCAGTGCTTTGTTGTGTAGAGAGACCTGGTTGAGAAGGCAGGTCACTGGGTCACTGGTCATGTGCCTTGCGAGGTTCTACCTCTATCTTTCTCTCCACCAGACCCTCTGCCATTTCATTTTTGCCTCAGAGTCAGCCAACCATGGACAGAACCCCTGAATCCATGAATCAAACAAATCTCTCTTTTAATTGGTGGGTGTTAGGCATTATGTCCCAACAGGGAGAAAGCTAATAAAAGGACATTGTAACCTCCAGTCCTTCGCCCTCTTTTTTGCTTCCTGCCTACCATGAGTCAAGCAGCTACCCCAGTCACATCTGTCCACCATTAAATCTCCACATCTGTGAGCCAAAATAAACCTTTCCTCTTTTTAAGTTGATTATCGCAGGTATTTTGTCACAGTACTACAAAGTTAATAAAGCTTCCATCTAACTCTAAGGCCCCTGCTTGCTCCGTGGTATGAAACCCCCTCATGGTGGTTAGGGGATTTAGCCAGCAGGGCTTATGTCACATCTCTGCCTCCTGCCTGGAACTCAACTTTCTCTACCGAGGGCTGGAATTTCAAGAGAATCACCCTTGGGAGGTACCCATGAACTTACACACTAATGAAAACATGAATCTTGGATCCTCTCTTGTGGAGGGAAGGACAGAGCAGGGTTCCCAAGAGCTGGAATAAGTAGTAATGATGTTTATGGATGAGGGTGGCACTAGGCATTGGGGGACTGCAGTTTCGCCACTCTGAGACCCACATACGCAGGTTGGGGATGAAGAAGTCAAAGAAGTCTATCCCTCCCCAAGACTCTATGCATACAAGCTACAGAGCAGTAAAAGAAAAAGTTTAATTCAAACCACCCATTATAACTACCATTTAGCTTTTGTTTCCTCCCCAAATGGCTTTGTACAAGTAAACACAGCCCAAGGGTTCTTACATCTTCCTGAACACTCACCTTCAGCTAATAAAGAAAAAAAAAATGCCTGAACAGATATTTCATGAGATGTGTGTTTTAATAGAATTTCGGTCCCTTTCTTCAAGCCTCCTGGAATCAGTTCAACTGCAGGAAGATGTGTGGGCAGGAAAAAAGGAATGGAAGTGGATATTAGAACAACTTGGCAAATTAGCGAAGTTTTTAACATCATTAAAGAGCTCTTAAATATTCTTTGCCGAACTCTATCTTTATCTTGTGAACACATTTTAGTAATCGCTCTAAAGGAAACTGAAGAACTTTGGCACAAACATAAATGTTTGCATGATTTAAAATGCAGTGGCAGCAAAGACCATAATTTTTTTTTAATTGCTAATTCTTAGAACTAACCTTTTTGGTTCGTCTCATCGTGAAAAATGCCAATTCCTATCAGCAGAAGCAGCAATAAAGACAATGCATATATTATTTAGTTGTTTATAATTGCAAACAACTTAGCTATATTTCAATACTGCTCCGGAGCTCCAAGAAGGAGCATAAGTAGGAGATGATTACAATCATTCCATCATTCTGTAAATAGAACACTGGGATACTGAAAAGCAAGGCTGTTTTCTTAAAGCCAACAGAAGATCAAATACAGAAGATCACTATAAATAGGCAGCTTTCAATCCAACCACCTGACACTAGTTGTTGTTAAAATTCAGTCAGTATTTGCTGATCAAGTTAAAGACAGAAATGAAGAGTAGAGTGACTGAGTTGTGGTTTAGGAGGACTAGAATCCCAGTCTCAACTGACAGAGTTAGCCAGATTTATTAACACGAGATGCTGTAACAAATATGCTCCAAAATCTCAATAGTTCAACATGATGATCCAGTGCCCAGAGACAGAAAGAGAGCGCCGGTGGGGAAGAGGGTGGGGGCAGTACTCTGCTCCAAGCAGTCATTCAGGGACCAAGGATCCTTCTACCCTGAAGGCCACCAAGTGGTGGACTCCAAGGCCAACACTGAAAAGAGAGAGAGAGAGAGAGAGAGAGAGAGAGAGAGAGAGAGAGAGAGAGAGAGAGAAGGTATAGAGGACCCCACAAGACATTTTGTGGGCCAGGCCTGGCAGTGGCAAATGTCCTTCCTTCCACCCCACCTCCCACTGCCTAGAATCAAGCCACACAGCACCAGCCAAGCTCAGGAGCAGCTGATAACCAGCCCCCTGTCCCCAAAAAGGAAATCCCCCAGAAATCCCTTGGTGAACACAGCTCTGCCCCTGCCCCTCATCTAGATGCAGGGGTGACCCTAGGTTGCCTAGGATCAGCCTCCCTGATCCAGACTCTGATTTTTTCTAAAAGGCATCAAAACCCACATGTGCCCCAACTTCCGGAGCTCCAACGTGGAATTCTCCACTGCATGCTCAAACCCAGGCCTGTGACAAGAAATCAGCCACAACGAGAAGCCAGAGGACTCACCTGCTGGGCACAAGGGAGCCGCCTGATGTGGCTTCTCAGAAGCAGATGCCCACTGCTGGTGACCAATGGCGCCTGATGCCCCCCACCCGCTTCCAGGGCCCAGGCCGTGGTGGGACGGTGGGGCTCCCATTCCAGGCTTGGTGTCCATTAAAAAATGACACATCCCGCCCAGCTGAAGCCAGAATGACACCAGTAAGATGGCAGCATGATGGGACGGAAGGTGCAGGGCCGGAGTCAAGGCACAGAGCTTGCCTGGTGCCTGAGCTGCCCCAGAAGGGGAAATCACCAATGTACACTTGTCAGCACTCTTGTTGCATGGTGCTAATTTCCCTGCAAATATAAGCAAAGCCTTTTAATTAACTTAATATCAATTTCACTTTTCTCACATTTTGTTCTAATTATGAGCCGGATTTCAAGCTCACGCAGCATAATTTACAACCCTGCAACTAACAGCTTTACAACTTTACACACTGGTGACTGCTAAGCCTAAGCAAAGGACGGTTCCTAGCACCCTCCTACCCCTGGGGGGCGGCTCACACCCTGCATGGCTGGCAGCACCGCCCCCCTGCAGCCCCTGGACCAGCTGCCAAGTGACCTGCACGCTGCACCTCATGGCCAGGCATCTGAAAACACCAGCTTCACAGCTCACAGTGGAAAGGACAGACCGGGCAGCAGGCGGGCACCTCTGGACTGCTGTTTATCTCAGGTTCAGCTTCCTCGTATATGCAAAATGGGCCGAGGAGTATAACTGGGGTTAGCGTTGAATTAAGTAATCGAAACACCTGATTAGGTGGGTATGAGATGCTCAATAAAAATAGCTGTGTTTAGAAAACTAAGATACGCAGAGACATATATGGGACAGACACCATGTATTCTATTTCACTAAATCTAACATGTTTTCAGTGGTAAGATGAACCATTTTTGTTAATCCATAAAGGGGAAAACCAGTGCCTATTGAACTATGAAACTGACAGTGACTTGAATCCCAATTTCAAAGATAAAAACATGTGCACATGGGTGTGATGGCACATGCCTATAATCCCAGCACTCTGGAAGGCTGAGGCAGGAGCATCCCAAACTCCAGTCCAGCCTGGGGAACACAGTGACTTAGTGTGACCCTGTGTCACAAAATGTAGAAAAGGGATGGAGATGCAGCTCAGTGTGAAGGCCCTGGGTTCAATCAATACCCCATGGAAAGGAAGTGGGTGGGGGGCAGAGAGGGAAGGAAAAGGGCAGGGAGGGAGGCAAGGGACATCTTAACATTGATGAAATGCAATCATACACGGTACTTTTCACCTATGAAATCTTTGTAAGTCGAATCTAAATTCACTAGAATGTCTAAGGATTAAATAGTCTAAGAAACTGAATTTCTAGTTAACTAAGAGTTGACTGTTGTGCCTTGTGTTGTGTTGTGTTTTTGAGTCAGGGTCTCTCTATATAGTTCAGGCTGGCCTTGAACTCACAGGGATCTTCCTGTTTCAGCCTCCCCAGTATCCAGACTAGTCTGGCTACATTCTAATACTCACTGAAATGTACTGGGGATGGACAGGGAATGGCAATGCAGTTCCTTCCCTCCTGCTCTTTTGCAACAACCATGCTTACTTCCCCACAGGACAATTACACTCTTGACACAAGATAGTTCATGGGCCACATACAGGGACCTGCTGGGGAGATCTCAGGAAAAGATTCTCTCTTTTTTTTTCCTGATTAAACAAGAGCAGATATGACCACTGGTATACAGGACTTCCTAACTTATACAAAGATGCAATGGCTGGAGCTACGGAAGCCGTTTTGTAGCCATAAAGAAAAGACTAAAAGAAATAGCTATGACATCAGGATGCCAACCCAATGCTACCTACCACCTCTTCTAGGTTGGTTAAGTGACTTACTGAAGAATTAATTCCTCAACAACACAGAGAAAAATAAAGCCCAATCTGTTGCAAACTACTGTGTCAGACCATGTCATTAATTCATGATGGAGAAGACCAGAAATGAACAAGGGTCCAAAAATAGAAACCTGGAAGAACGAACAAATCTGACCGGAGGGCACGAAGGCTGTGAGACATGGAGGACTTGTGAACTGGTCTTTGGAAAACAAGAGATTTTCATCACATGGAGGAAAGGGGCAATCTCCATAATGGCAGCGCTCAAGCACCCTGAAGTCACACACTCATCTCACAGGTGCACAAATCTCGGTTCTCAAAAGCACAGTTGTGCTAGAACCCCATCTCCTCTCCCTGAGCTCCCGCCTTTCCTATCCGGAGGAACAGCAGCCTTGAAGCACGAACCGTCTCGGCGCTGCGCCGTGTCCGAGGCTGGGCAGCGAGAGGTCCTTCTGGAACTGGCTCCTCATCAGCTGTCTGAGGCACGCGTGCGTGGAGCCAGCTGTGATGAGGGCAGCGGTTTATTACTCATGCATGGCGAGCCGGGCCGCTGCCCTTAGCAGCGACAGGGTGTTATTAAAAGGGAAAACTTCTCTCTTGTGGCTAAGCCGATTGTCACCCACATGTCGGAGCAGCCTAAATACCTGGGAGCAGTCGTCACCAAGGCAGGGAGGGCTTCTTACCATGTGGGTTCTGCATGCAGTCGAAGAGCTCTGGAAGGAAGCAGAAGAGGGAGAGAGGGGAAGGAAGGAGGGAGAAAAGGGAGTGGGTTCCTTCCCACGGCCCCCACCCCACCCCGGGGCCACCCAGGCCACCGCTGAACCAGCCTGGCCCACTTCCGCTGGGCTTGGGGAGGCCCAGGGAACAGGAAGGCACACTGCAGCAGGTGCCGGGCAGGCCAAGGACCCAGCTAGGACAAGCACGCATCGTGAGGCCCCTGGAGGAAACACTGACAGAGATATGAGGCCCCTAACCCAGAGGGAGCCAGAGAAAGGGGTACAGCAGGGCTGCACCTGAGATTTAAGAGCCCTGGCCGGGGGGAGAACTGAGAGAGAGAACTCGGGTGGGCCGGTCCTGATTTTCCGAATGGAACTGTGCCAGGTGGGGACCACTGGTTCTGGACATGGCCAGGGAGTGGGGTGTAAAATGGGGAACAGGCAGACCCAGGCTGAGGTTCAGAAGCTGCTGGAGCCCAGTACAGTCACTCGTGTCAGGAAGGGCTGTGCCCCCACCACCACCCCACCCACCTGCAAGCTCTGTGTCCCAGGAGTCAATCAATGCAAAATCCAAAATATTCAGCAAACAAAAATGTGCATCCACAGGGAACGTGTACTTAGGTGCTGGTGTTTTATTTACAGTGCTGGGAATGGAACCCAGGATGTCCTGCATCCTGGTCACCTGCTACACCACCACCAAGCTACCTCCCCAGGACAGAGTTTTTCTGCACAATGCAGCATCACAACTGTCCCTACGGTACTCACACTGGACTGGGTATTTTAAGCAAGCTGGAGTGCTTCACAGAGTACACGGGACGAGGTGTGGGAGTTCCAGCAGAGCCCACGCCATCTGATATAAGGACATCAGCATCCCCCATCAGGACATCCCCTGGGTGTGAACCCCAGTGGAGATAGAGCGACCACATGGGATTCTAACCCGCTCCCTAGCCTCGCACAGGGAGCCTGCCGGGCACCCACTCCAGACACCACAGGGTCTTCCTTTTCACAGCTAAGGAAGGAGGTCAGAGCCAGCCCTGGACCTAAGCCTGGTCCATTCAGCCACCACTTGGTCCTGCAAACAAACACCAGCCCACCCAGGCACTCCCTGTATGGCATGGACTCACAACCCCATCCTATGCATGCATTTTAAAAATTTTCTTTGTGCAGAACTGAGGGTTGAACCCGGGTCTTCCCACTGAGCTGCACACATCTGCAACCCCTTTTAATTTTTTTTTTTGTTGTTGTTGTTATCTTGTGACTCTCTAAGTGTCTAAGTCACTGCATTGCCCAGGTAGGGTTTAAACTTGCAATCTCCCTGTCTCAGCCTCCCCGAGCACTAGGATTATGCGCAGGCACCACCAACCCCAGCTTCCTCCCATCCCCTCTTCAGCCTCTTTGCTGTTCTGGGTGCAGTCACCCCCAGTCCTGGGCTGAGCACCTCCCCAGTGCTTTTCTGATCCACTTCCCCTGCCACCCAGCTCCTCCTGCACCCATGTCACAGTTTCTCAGTGCTTCTGCTGAAGTCCACACTTACTGGGTGTCTGCTAAGCCTCATGCATGCTCAACCCAACACTCTTTTGGGATCCAGCGTGCTCCTGGTAAACTATAAATGAGCTTCCCAACTCAACCATGGAGTCCAGGCGGCCATGTTTTCTGCACCCCTTTGTATTCCAGCCTATGTGGAAAACCAAGGCGCTCAGAGCTGGGTTGTGGCCTGAGAAGCCCCGCTGAGCTACGGGAGGTGCCGTCTAAGGCTCCTGGGGGGTACCTGAAACCACAGATGCTCCCAGCGCCTAGGCTGTGCTTCAGATGTGAACCGTCCCCCTGTGCACCCACTAAAGGCTGGGTCCCAACTCTGCACCTTGCAGGTGTCACTTTAAGCAATGAGGCCTGGTGGGAGTCCATAGGGGCGTGTCCTCGAAGGGGACCTGGGACTTCTTCTCTGTTTTACTTCCAGCCACCATAGGGTAGGACAAGCTTCCTCCACCACGTACCCCAGCACCACCATATACAGTGCCAGCGCCGCCAAGCAATGTGGCCAACAGATCACGGACCTAACCCCCCACACACAATCACCAGCCAAAATAAACCTTCCCTCTTTAACAGTTCATGCATCAGTGGCTGGGGATTTGGCTCAGTGGCGCACCACCTGCCTGGCAAGCGTGAGGTCCTGAGTTCTATGCTTGGCCCACCCCCCAATAAAAAGCTCATGCCTCTTCATGATGGTACCTGTTACAGTAACAGAAGGCTGACTGATACACCCTACACACTATTTGCTTCCTAAACACACACAGCTATGTCTTAATTTAAACATTAAATTCTGTTAAAATGAATGATAACAATAATAAAAAAGAACAGTTACGATATCCTTTAGGAAAACTTACATGAATGTGATCTCTCCCTCTGACACTCTCTCTCCCTCCCCACCTCCCTTTCTCTCTCCAAAATACCTTACTTTACTGCTGACTGCCACAGACACCATGGTTAGAGAGAATTACTGCCGTGTCAGTTCCTCCCAGGCCTCCAGAGTGATCACCCAAAGGCCACCATTATAAGAGAAGGGAGGAGGGAAGAGAAAGAAGAAAATAGAGTTCAGCCTCAGACAAACTCACGGGAGAGGGCAGGACCAACAGCAGTCCAGAGAGGCCAGGAAACGTAGAACAAAATGGATCTACTCCCCACCAGCCCTTTTGAATTCACAACAGACAAAAACAGTCACACTGCGAGCTGGGACCAGCAACTGGCCACGCATGTGCTCAGCAGGGTTTGCTTCAGAAGGGTTTGTGGGCATCCTGGGGATGCACTGGGGAAGGAGTGAGCCAGGTCTCTCCTCTCAGGAGTTGAGCCCCAGGACACTCAGGGTTTGTTTTGTTTTGTTTTGTTTTGTTTGCACCAGGGATCAAACTCAGGACCTCAAGCTTGCCAGGCAGGCACTTGTGCCACTGAGCCACATCCCCAGCCCCACGCTCTGCATTTTCAGTCTCAGCACAGCCTGACATACCAGGCAGGACCCCAGTTAGCAGTTGAAAAGTAAAGCGACTTGCCCAGGGTGATGCCGTTAGTATGCGACAGAAATGGAAATGAAACCGGGTCTGTTTTGCCCCCAGTGTTAACAATTCATCTTCCACCTGTCCTCACAGGTGCTCAGGCTGTCTCTTCTGGACTTGGACCTCCCCATGGCCCTGCTCCTTCTTCCCGTTGTCACTCTTAGATCTAATTGCTGAGCCTTCCTCCTGTCCACAAAGGACACTCTGATTTGGTAACAAGCAAAGGTCAGTGGGGTTGGATTTCTTCGGCAAGAATGACACTGGCTATCTCTCCTGCTACCTCCATGCTGGGTAGGCAGCAGCTGTTCCCTGGTGGCAGGGTGCCTGTCACACACTCTGGCTGACACAGACAGAGGTGCCTGTGAGTCCGTCTCAGGATGTACAGGGTCAGAGCTCCCCTTTCCTCCAGGAGAGGCAACTGCCGCCAGAAGCCAAGTGAGTGGAAGCAGCAGGCATGCACCTCCCTCCAGCACCCAGGCTCTGAAAACTTATTCCCCGCCCATGTCACGCTGTCACCCAGCCCTGCATGAAGCTTGCAGAAGCTGGCGCTGGCCTGCCTGGTGCCTGCTCCCGCTCATCCCCTGCTGACAGAAAGTGGTTACTCTTAGTATCTGCAGTCTGCACAAGTGCATCTGTATCCCAGCAGCCAAGGGGACCAGCATAGGGCTGGCTCTGCGATCCAGTGACAGGATCTTTTAAAACGCCGTCCTCCTCCTCCTCTTGGGTCTACCCTGGTGACTGCCAGTACATACCACTCCCTGCTGGGTCAGCTGGGAGCATCTTGGTTTTGGATTGCAGCTTCCTGTGGCCCACATGGTTTAGGGGAAGGACTAGGATAGGTAATTTTGACTTCTCTCCATTTCTACAAGGATTTTCAATTTCTGCAAGCAACTCTGCTTCTATTCAATATCCTTCTGAAATCTAAATCTGGAACCAAACTGGTACCGATCGCATTTCCTTTTGCAGCAGGGCTGCCTGGGCTCACGGAGGGGGCAGAGTGCTGATGCGGGCCTTTCCCTTCCACTGCACGCTTCCCTGCCCGGGGCACTCTGCGAGGGTGGGGTCACCACCAGGCCTGGGCGCCTGCAGGAGCCAGGGAGACCTGCACCCCACTCCTCTCCTCCTGCTCAGCTGGGTGGGAGCGGAACTCGGGGAAGCTCTGCCCTGCACAGGCTGGGACGCCCGGCTACATACACACTGTTTCTCACCTCTCTCATTTCTAAAATGAGAGAAATAAGTAACTTCTTCAGAAGGTGACAGGAAAGATAACAGAAAGCCAAATGTCATGCACAGAGTCACCTGGGGAATTCCATGAACAGTAACGACAAAAATCTGCCTGGATCTGAAAGGCTGGTACCAGTTTGAACACTACTTTTAGGGTTTTGCTTTGCTCTGGCTAACTGGTTTCTAGATTTTCCAGATTTTCCAGAATTAATACTAATTGATTTTAGGCAATCAAGGAGACTAGAAAACCAAATTCACATTACCAAATCACACATTTGAAGGTAACATGTTCACACTCGCTGGCGCCTACCCTGGCCGGCTGCTCACTGCATGGTCCTTGAAGGATCTGGTTCCCTGCAGCCGGAAGGGCAAAGACGAGATCAGCCTCAAGATGGCACAGGCAAGAGGGCACAGAAAGCAGACTTCCTCACCCTGTGCTCCCCAGTGAATCCTTCCTGCCCCTCCCCACACCACATCACTCCAACCATCCAATATTTTACAGCCCTCAGAGTTATTTCCTTGGTGACTGTCATTCACCTCCTAAAACGAGCCTCATCAATTAGTCAACCAATAAACTTTTAAATGTCCACATTATGTGCAAAGTGCTATGGCAGACACTGAGGGATGGAGGTCGGATTTAAGTCTATAATAGGGTCCCAGCCCTTCAAAGGCCTACAGTCCATTTGTGAACTCAAAAAGATAAACCTAGCAGGGCATGGTGCTGCATGACTGTAATCCCAGCCCTCTAAGAGGGTGAAACAGGAGGATCTCAAAGTTCAAGCCCAACCCCGCATCCAAGTAACTTAGTTAGACATTAAGTTAGTTATTTCTCAAAATAAAAAAAATTTAAAAGGGCCAGGGATATAACTCAGTGTAAAGACCCAGTACCACCAAACAAACAGACCAACAGAGCTAAGAGTGCAGGCCAGGGCTGCAGAGGGTCACTGACAACTGAGGTAGCGAAACCTCAGCCCAGTGACCTGCCATAAGCCCCACCCCAGGAGGTGACCGGGTGCCAAGCCTGAAAGGATGGACAGAATGGGGAAAGGGATGGGCAAAGCAGAGCGAACCAGGACAACCAGCACTTCTCAGACACTGGGGCTGCAACGTGGAGGCTCAAGGCGCTGAGGCCAGTGCAGGGTATTTCAGCAAGTGCTGGGTCTGGCTGGAAGCGGCAAAGGCACCAGGCTGGACAAAAGTGGGCACACAGGAGGTGCCTGCTGAAGTGGGCTAGGACAGCCCGGCCCTGGCCCGCAGGCTGGACCACGATCCCTCAGAGCACAGGAAGCCACTCAGTGATTTGGGGCCTCTGGGAGCAGCTGCTTTCTACTCAGAGAGCTGGAACCACAGCATGATCAGCGGAATAGAGGAGACCAGAAGGCGGCACTCGGTTACAGGTCAGTACCCCGATGGTCCGGGGATGGAGGTCACCGGCAGGAGGTCTAACGGAAAGACAGAGTAGCCGCAAGAAATTCTGGAAGAGAAAAACCTAATTCAGCGCAATATACTTCTCCACACCAGCATCTCTGCTTGCTCTTTAAAAGGCCCTTCACAGCTGCACCAAGAAAAATCAAACAAAACTTGTAGCTGTTTTCAAAAGGGAGGATGTGGGGCCATGGCAGCAGCTCTTAGCAGGGACCCTTGGGGTGGCCACTTGCAGGTACCCAAGAAAACCGGTACCATCAGAGAGACAGCACCTAGCTGACTGTGCTCAACAGCCAGGGGACATGGAATCCTGCAGCAGTCCCTGCCCTGGACCTGCCCAAGGATCCACAGGACAAGTTTAAGAAACCTGACCAAATTTTTAAAGGCCAATTCTACTTTGCATGCAAGGAGCAGGACCCAAGTTCATACTGTGATCAAATATCACGGTGAATTTTCATATTTAAAAAACGTATTACAGTCCAATTACCATCAACTTGCCTCAGGATATCCCCCTCTTGCTTCAAATACACTTAGCCCTTTGTCCTCACCACTTTCTGCTGCAGTTCCGGAAGTCCTCTTTCATGAGGGTCCCTGGTTGCACTGCAGTGGCTGCCTTGAGGTCCTGAATCCATTTAAAAGATCTCCCTTTCACGTTCATTCTGACTTTAGGTGCCAGGTCCGGTAAATAGATGGATGGGGACACACTGTCAGATCTTAGCAGCCCTGCTTTTCCATTGGATGGTGCTCGGCAGCAGCACTCACCATATTTCTTAATCATAGCTTGTAAAGACGCTCACGGAAGAGGACTTGTAGAACTGCTTCAGAAAATGGCAAGAACCATAGGCTCTGTCTGTTCAAAGCAAGGGGAAGTATCCTAATGGATTAGTGGAAATGCATCTTTTACTACAGTAATTTTTTAAATTTTTATTTAAATATTCGCACTGTATCTTTGTAAGTCCCTCCCATATTCCCCTTGCCCAGTTCTTGCTGAGGACTAAGGAAGGCTGAGGGCCAGGTTCCCCTCTCCTCCAGCAGCAATGGATGGAGACAGATGCAGGTCTCATGAAGCACAAGTCCCTCTCACCAGGCCCTGGGAGGGGAGCCCTCTTCTCCCTTCCCCCAGCCTCCTACTGCAGCACAATACCCCAGCAGGCTTCAGGCACCAACTGACAGGACAAGGCTCCCCAAAACAAAAGCAGGCAGGCAAAGGATGGAGCGGTGAGGGTGGGTGGGGAAAGGGAAGGGAGGGTCTCCATTGCCAAACTTTCTCCACTCTGCCCTTGCCCTCCAGGTTTCATCTGGACAAACTACACTGGAGGTGGCCAGAAAGATAGTATCTGTCAAGTCCCGGCTTGAACTCTTATCTCGCCCAAGAGAAGCTCTCAACAGAGCCTTCTTGCCAAGTCTTCCTTCAGCACGTATGTATGGCAAGGAATCTCAGCCTTCCCACCCCACAACCCCTGATTCAACCAGTGTAGAAACTGTTCCCATGGCAAATGGTCACAGAGAAAGCAAGCCAACCCTCGGCCCCTGGGAAGCAAGTCTCAGCTTCTCAGAAATCCCTCCGAGCAGCCGGCGGCTTTGGAAGAGAATGAGCCTTGCTCATTTTGGTGCAGGCAGCAGAATGTCAGGCACAACGATCCCAGCCACGGGCTTGTCCAAAGTCAGTTCTCTCACTCTACTCCAGACCTGCTGGGACATGTGTCCAGAAATCTGTGTCTTACAGGACCCCCCTACCGATTTCTGATGCACGCTATAGATGGGGGTCAATTCCCAGCCCTGCCATTCACTAGCTGGATAACTAGGAGCAGTCGGTCAGGGATAAGTAAGAGCACCTGTCTCACAGGTTGTCCGAGACTAAATGGGTCCCTGCCTGCTTGCTGCGTTGAGAAAATCCCAGGTAGAACTGTAATGTTCATGTAATGTTTCTAATGGAAACAAACCCCCAAACGGTCTGTGTCCCTGAACACCCACGGACCTCAAGCTATTCTTCAGGCCCACTGGATCTGTCTGTGGTGGGTATCTGCAGAATAAGGTCCACTCTCATATGCTTGTAATTCCTCCAGGAATGAACTGCAAGGGTTGTGTCGCCTTCTGCTCGCTTTGGTTTTAGATATTCAGGACCTCTGCAGGCTGCCCCTGATGGCCTGGCCACACTACCAGTGAGAGTCAGGGACAAGATCACCTGCTTCACATGGCAGACGCTAGTTCAAGGCAACCCCTGGGTGCTTACTGATGGGAGCTGTGTCCTTCTGTGTGTGCAGAGACCTGACAACAGCCCCCTGGAATTACCCAAAAGGGACCAAGACAGAACAGGCTAGCATCGTCCTTCTCCCTGACCCCTGCCACCTGCCACCAGACTGGTCTCCAAACTTCACTACAGTGAAGACAGTGAACCAAGGTCACAGTTGTAATTGCAGCTCTACATGTTTTTTCAACAAACCTAATATACCTCATAAGTAGGAGGAGACCAGAGACAGAGAAGTTTGTACTCAGTGGCCAAGAACACAGCTCTGGGGTCAACCAGGCAGGCGTCTCTGACCGCAAACTCTACTACTTACTAGTAGTAGGAAAGCAGGCAATTGAGTTAAGCTCCTCCAGCCGTGTTTTCTCATTTTCCGTATGAGGATGGGATGGAACCTCTTTGGACTGATGCAAACAATCTCTGAGATCACACAATTGTAATTCCTTCCCCCCAGCACCTGGCACGCAGCAGAATTCCAACAGTTATTTATTATCATTGTATTTATGATTAACTGCAAGAACATGAGTTAGAAGCCCAGGAAGGAAAGGAGGCAGCCTCTACCTAAGCACTGCGTCCGCCTTGGATAAACCCCGGTGAGTCCTTCACAGCTGCCTGTATCCAAGAAGGTAACACCAGGGGGACAGCAAGTGGCCCTGGGACCAGGTGCAATCAGAGTACATTAAAAGTCTCCTTTCCCGAAACCTCTGGGAACACCTCAATGGGGTAGATTCTGATAACTGTCCTTAGCTGGACCCACACCTCCCTCTACCACACTTCGTGAACACCTGTTTCTCGGGCTCCCCATGAACTTTAACAATTGCCCCTCTGCACCTCAGATCACAAACCGGTGGGGTTTTGACAGCCTCCACCAAGACAGCGGGATGGGAAGTGTTGCTATTAGCTGTGCAGCCCCCTCACAGACCGGTCACACACGTTCACTCCGCTGCTCAGTACAGAAGGACCCGAGCCCTGACCCTGCAGACACTTAAAGCCACGGATCTCCCACCTCCCTATTTTCTCCCTAGACCAGTCCCGCCTGGCCATTCCTCTAGTTTCTGCCACCTGGCTGAAGTCCCCAGGGAATAATTTCCCACCTGGCACGCTGGGACCGACAGTCAAATGCACAGACACATTTCCACGGTAAAACCAAACTTAGAGCCGAGGTAGGAAAAAGAAACAGTTTTCTTTCCAGCAGCCCGGGCCTCCTGCAGGGAAGGTAAGAGGAAGAGCGGAGAAGTCTGGAGACCAGCACCGCACGGCCGGCCGAGCGCAGCCCGCCGCGTGCAGAGTGCCCGGGGCTCACCCCGCGCCCCCCCCCCCACTAGGAGACCCCGGAGCGCCCGCGCGCGTCCCTACCGTTCAGCTGCCGGTAGACTATGTCCTCGAGCAGCGAGAGGCGCTTCAGGACGGCATCCTGGATGGGGCTGGCGCTGTGCGCGCTGAGGTTGGCCGCCTCGGCGCGCGGCCGGATCTCGTGGAACACGTCTCCGCTGCGCACCGCGATGGGCCGGCACTTGGCCAGAAAGAGCACGAAGCCGGCCACGGCGATCAAGTTCAACACCAGCAGCACTTTGACTCTTCTCAGTGAAGCCATCAAACAATCTGGCCGGCTCTCGCCCAGGACCCGCGCGACCCCTAAGGCTCCGGCGAGGCGCAGCGCAACCGGAGGCCGTGGGAGCCTCGGACACCAGACGCCGGGCGACGATTCCCACCGCTGCTGGCGCCCCGCGCGCTGCTCTGGCAGCGGGGACGGCTGGGAGGACCGGGTGGTCCGGGAGTGAACGTGGAAGCCCGGGGCTGCAGGAGTGCTTGTCCGCCGAGACGCAGCCCCTTCCTTTCAGGCGTCGTGGCGAAGGGCCGAGGGTATCCGCTGTGCGCCGCTAAGGGCTTCGCCTTGGACCTTGGGCGGACTGGCCCGTGTGCTCCGGAAGCCGCGCGCGCAGGTAGCCGGCGCAGATGCACAGTGCAGGGGAGCGCGCCCCTCGGTCACCACCCTCCGGCCGGCCGTCCCGGCTCCCTCTTCAGACGAGGACCCGCTCCTAGGGGTGCTTGCCTTTGTTCCGCTCACCGGCCCGCTCCATCACGCACGTTGGGCAGAGCGTTCCGCAGCCTCGCAAGTCGGAATTACTCTCAAAGTGGGGGCAGCACTGGATGGAGGGTGGGAGGCGCGAGGCGCCCTCTCCGCCGCCCCCACCCCGCCGACAAACTCACCAGCGCGCAGCGCGCCGCGGGCTCCCAGACACGTTCCAAGTCCCCACGCCGCGCAGCGAGCTTTCGGGCCTGTGTCCGAGCTGGCGCGTCCCAAGGCTGGCCGGAAGGAGGAGTCAGACCTCAAAAGTCACAGCAGTTTTCCATCGCCCCCACCCATCTCTGCCTTCCCCAAAACGTCGCGGATAAGCGCGACCGGGAGCGAAGCGCGCGGGCGTATCCACCGCTAGTCCCGCGCCCCTGGAGCCCAGCGCCGAGTGTCCCCAAACCGGCGGACGCAGTGACTCCGCCGCTGCGGCACCGAGAGCTCACACAGCCCGGAGGCTGGGGAGCCGGGAGGGACGCGCAGGTGGCGACGGAGGGCGGGGCGCGGCCGCTGCTCCTCCTCCTCCTCCTCCTCCTCCGCCCCTGGCCACCCGGTCTCCGCGCGAGCCGCTCGGCCGCCGCCGCCGCCCGCAGGCTCCTGGCGCGCAGCTCCCCTGCCGGCCCGCTCTTGCGCGCGCACCCGGAAAGGGTGGGGGCGCCCGGAGAGCGCGGGCCGCGCGGGCTGGGGACGGGGACGGGGATGGGCTGGGAGGGCGGTCAAGTCATGTTGGCGACGGCTGCCGGCGCCGGAGGGACCCTTGGGTTCTCAGCGCTCCCCGAGCTGGCGGGTTTGTTCCATCCCGGTTGGCGATGAAGACATCCTCTTTCTGTGCGCTCTCGGCTTGGCTTTGCGTGGCCGGGAATGGCTAGAGGGAAAATCTGGCCTGGAGACTCGGGATTCTGTCGCTTTCCGAGCCAGGCTAGGCGCGGCCCGGAAGGTTCGTTCTGTTCTCTCCGGTTGAGAATTCAGGACGGTCCGAATCAGTGCCCAAGTCCATCCACACCTCTAGGGCATTTTCATATCAGAAGCACGTTCCTTTGACTAATGGATTTCCACTTCCTCTGCCACAAAGCCAGGTACCCCCCCCCCCGCAAAAAAAAAAAAAGGAATCCTGAACCCGCCTTGCCCTAAATTCTTTAGGCGAAAGAGAGAAACCAGGCTTTCAAGGAGTAAAAAGTAGACCCGTAAAACTAAATGAACGGATGGTTTCCACTCATCATTTCCATCATGTTAAAGGTGTGTGTGTGTTTGTTTGTTTGTTTCTATTTGACGACTGTTGGAGAGGGGGTTGTTTGTGTTTTGGTTTGGTTTTGCTTACAATTTTAGGTATTGATTTTTAACATAGAAAGTACATGACCAATATAACTAACCTAGTTATGTGTGTGTGTGTGTGTGTGTGTGTGTGTGTTACTAGGGATCAAACTCGAGGCTTCAAATTGAGCTACATGCCCAGCTCTTTCTATTTTTTTTTTTTTGAAACAGAGTCTTGCTGAGTGTCTAAGTTGCCTAGAAGGAGCTCAAATGGACGTGGATTCTCCTGCCTCAGCCTCACAGGGTGCTGGGATTACAGGTATGCACCTGTACTCCTAGCTTATCTTTTGATTTCACTCCCTTGGAACTCTGCTCAATAGGATCTTTGGGGTGTTTTGTATGATCCACAGGAAAGTGGATATGAAGCAATTAAATAAAAAGTTGCCTCAAAAAAATACCCACAAGGACTATGAAATAGAAAATAGCTGGGGCCTTTGCACTGAGCTATATAGCCTCTCCATCTCACCTACCACTCTTTCTTTCTTTCTTTCTTTCTTTCTTTCTTTCTTTCTTTCTTTCTTTCTTTCTTTCTTTCGAAGTCTCACTAAGTCACTGAATGGCCCAGGCTGGGCTCAAATTTGCAGTCTTCCTGCCTCAACCTCCCAGAATCCTAGGATTACAGCCATGAGCCCCCACACCCAGCAAGGGACATTTTATAACCACATGTGTTGGGTAGGAGGGAGGTTGAGTGGGAAGAAACCTGGGGAGCAGAGCAGTTCTGATATGACAGGCTCCAAGTCAGGCAAGGAACCCAGCTGAGTCAGTTGTCACCAAACTACCACAGCTGAGAGCTAGTGCAGGGGCGGGTGGAGAGGTGCCACCCCCTCCCCTCACCCATCACAAGGGTCACGGCCCGCACTCCTGTAATAAAAGACAGGTTAACAAGAGCAAAGCTGAACACATTTGTTACATCAAAGCTTTGTGTGACATGGAAGCTTTCAAGTAGGAACACACAAAGCCCCCGGTAAAAGCTGTCTGTTTAAATGCTTTGGTTCAGTGAAGAGCAGGCGGGCACCTAGAATGTGATCAGACTAGGGGTCCGATCTAGCAGCCATGGCCAAGGGGATTCAGGTTCTGTGTGTGGAGATTGTTCCTGGCTTCTCTGTGTCACACGATCTCTCCAGAACATGAGTCTGCCAGGAAGAAGGAAGAAAGAGGAGGCTGAGTTTTTTAGGTTCTATGGCTTGATTTGGGAGAGAAAGGTTCTAGTTTCTATGACCCATCCTAGCAAAGAGGGATTCTGCTTTCTATGAGAGGAACTTTGCTTCAAAGGCTACTCCCAAGCCCTTCCAGTGTCCTTTAGTTCAAAGTACTCAGCACACCCAACTGCCGTACTTTAGGGGATCACTTACTAAGCCCCACACTGGGACCATGGACAAAAGCATGTGCCAAAGTCCTTTTGGAACACCCGTTCAGCACTGAGCTGGGGAAGCTGGGACAGCCGGCCAGGATCCCCCAGCAGTAAGGGGCTGTAACCCCAGCAGGTAGTTCTGACACCCAAGAAGGTGTGGGAGAAAAAGCAAAGACACAAGGCTGAATAGAAAATTACAGCCCCCGAGTAACTGAGAGGTTTCCAGGCAAGAATCAGCCTCAGACAGATTGCTTTTCTCCCTCCAAAGCCAGAAAAGATTCTGGTCCAAGTGAATTTATGACTTCATCATTCATCCACCACACCCCGCCCCTCAGCTTCCATGTTCATAAATGGCTTTTGACATGCTAGACTCCAGGAGGGACCCACACCCTGAACCCTGTCGGCTTCCCTTCCCAAGCCTTTCCATCCACTTTGACTTCCTTCTTCACCCTTCTCAGTCTTCATCCTTAATCCCTATTTCAGTTACATTCCGAACAGCACCCACAGTTTACACACACACACACACACACACACACACACACACATGAGCGCTTGCCGACTAACCCAACCTAGCAACACCCAACTCTACATCAATCTTCTTCTTCTGTCTGCAATGTGTACAGGCAGGAAAAGCCACAGCATCTCACGGCTGGGGACACTACCTCTTGATGGTCTCTAACTGGGTTCTCTATTCTGCTGAAAGCACTGATCCATTTTTAATTCCTTCCCCTGGGCTGGGGAGACATCCGACATGTCCATGAACACATCTTAGTTATATACAAAACTGTATGTGTGCAATCCATTGGGATATTTTTCTGGGGAAAAGATCTATAATTTTCATTAGACTTTCAATGTAGTCAGTGACACTAAAAATTTAAGGACCATTATAGAGTCATCCTTTGATATCACCATGGAATCAGTTCCTGGACCCCCCCCCACCCCCACCTCCCACCTAGATATAAACTTTTCAGATGCTCAGGTGAGCATCACCAAAAAGGTGAAGAATTTGCGTACAGCATATGTGCAACCTCTTACAGACTTAAGGCATCTCTAGATAATGTATAATTGCTAATACAATGTAAATGCTATGGAAAGAATTGTCAAATCATATTGTTTAGAGAATAATGACAAGAAAAAGCTTTTCATGTGTTCCAGTGTATGTATTTTCTCCCCATGCTGGGAATTGAACTCAGGCCTTCATACATGCTGGGCAAGCACTATTCCGATGAGCTACACTGGAGGGCTAACTGTGTATGCAAGAGTATAATCAGCTATGTATTTGCTGTGTGTTGGCTGATTCGGTACACAGTAATGACAGAATACCCAGGGCTGGTAACACTGCAATTTGCCTTCAGATTCTGGGGAGGAAAAATTGGAGACTTAGACTCCCCTGTCAATTTGGATGAAGGTCAAATTGATAGGAAGGAGCTAAATTAAATCAGTTCTGTCCGCTGGGTAGGTTCCCAGGCTAGAACGAGCACATCTACCACTTAAAATACATCTGCACAGGTCCAGGAGCATTTTTAAAGAGTTCTCTATTGCTCTGCCCTGAGGGCTCCGACCCCACAGATGGGATCCCGACTTTCCTCAGTCCATGGCCACCATCTGTCCACACACAATCTGGCTAATAAAACCAACAAAAAATACTCATCAGTTGTTCTGTAACCTTTCTCCTGAGGCCTCTACTTCTGTGACCAAGGAACAAGTGGATGGTTGACTTTAAAATAAGAAATTTATCTTGGATGACTCCAGAAGTTTCTAGCAATCATAAAACTCGGATGAACTACAAGCCTTTTTAAAGGGGCTTGTTTGTTCGTGTTTACTTAGCAATCTGAAAAGGAGACCCATGTATCTGTCCCCATCCATCACCAAGGGCTTTGATTGCAAATACAGTTTTCACTTCCAAGTATGGTTCATTTGGCAACTGTTCTGATTTGGCTCTGTCCCTGTGTTTCCTGGTCAAAACTCTCTCCCACTTCACCCTGGTCCACCACAGGAGTAAAAGACATGGCGCTCACCACACAGAGGTTCCAACAATGCCACTCAAAAGTCTCTGAGCCTTGCAGGTAGTAGAGTCTACCTCTCCATTCCAGGAGTTCAGAGTGTAGTAGGGTGGACTTAGAGGGGGACTAAGTATGTGGGAAAGGCCAAGTTGTGACAAATGTGCTCGCTGCCTACAAATTGTGTGCCAGGCCTTGTATACATCAGCCATCCTTTAAGGTCATCCTTTAAATGGTGACCATAAGCAAGTTATCTGTGGTCTCTGGGCGTTATCTCTTTGCTCGGCAATATGCATGAAGGATACCCATAATAGCATCTCATGAATGTACAAGGACACTAAGGAACTTAGCTCAGTGCTAGATGCCTAACGAGAACAAGCCATAGCAAGGGAGTGGGCCACCAGGACCAAATGTGGCAAAAATGCAAAGGCAGAAAGAAGAGAGGAAAACTTCAGAGTGGAGAAAAGAACTGAAGGTTGTTGTTACTGGGGGCACTGGAGGTGGCCAGTCTTAGATGCAGGACATCCTACGTGACTGATTAGGGGGACATATTTGGCTTTCTGGCTGATGGTAGGTTGGAAGCAAAGAAAATGTTAGGGAAGCTGGCGATTCATGACCTGCTACTGGCTACTTGGACAGATTGAGCAGAAGCTGTGGTTTGTACAGAGGCAGAAGGCAAAGCTCAGTTGTCGCACTGATCTGACCATGGGCTGTTTGCATTTCAGCCTCTTGGCACTCCATGAACACTGGACATTTCCATTGTTATTAATATCACAACAGCCAAGAAACATTAGTAATTCACTGAGTCCAAGTCCTCCTGTGCAGACCACACTCCCTGCCCTTCGGGCCATCTCCAACCAAAATCTCATCAGCCAGCACCGGCACTTCCAAAGGGTGGGAATACAAGAAGAAAATACTAGAGCACTCAATACATGCAGTCACTTACATCAGTTTCTAAAGAAATACATATATAATGAGTGTTAGGGCTTGTGTCTAATTGTTGCCCCAAAGTCCCATGTGGTGTTAGATGGGATTTTTTCAGAGGTGGTTGGATCCGGAGTGTGTGGTGCTGGGATCAAGGTGTGTGATTACTAAATCAGATCACTGATTGGCTTGGCATAGTTGTGGATGGGATTAAGGGTGTGAGTGCTACACCTGCCCTAGGGCAGGTACTCTGCATAAAATAGTCTTGTCTCCACTTCCTCGTTTTTGTTGACTTGTGGGTCCCATCAACTCTTCTTTGTCATGGCATCCCCTGCCTTGGAGCCAGCCAATTGCAGACTACCTGGGAGCTAAATAAACCTTTCCTCCTTTAACTTTGGGTGTTGGGTATTTTGTCTCAGAAACAAGAGAATAGTAAAGGATGGGTATGCATAGTTCATGTCTCTTTCTGGTAGAATCCACCGTGAAAAGAAAACTTACTAGGTTGCTCACCAGCCCTAGAGTTGCATTTCACTCAAATGCTTCCTTCCTTCTTCCATGATTCTCTCTAAAACTCAAATATTCTTGAAAATCTTTGCTCAGTATCCTGATCCTCCATGAAACCCTATCAGTTCACTCTTAATAGGGGTACCTTTTTCATTATTAGTGTATGTTTGCAACATATGATAAAATGCATTTGTCATGGGGAATTAGTACATATACATGTCCCGTCTCAGTCACTTTTACTTTGCCTTCTCAGCCCCTCCCTGTTCTTTCTCTCCTCAGAGCCCCTTCCCATCCCCAAGGTCTACCTCCCTGGTTCCTAGCATCTATTTTGCTCTTTAAATTAATTATACTTTGAGTTTTTCATGTAAGAGAAATGATATAATGTTTAAGCTTCTGTGTCTGATTTATTCCACTTAGCACTATAGTACAAGGTGCCTCCATTTTCCTATAAATAACTCAAATTTATCTTTCTTTATGGCTGAGTAGTAATCCACTGAGTATATGTACCGCATTCCCTTTGTCCATTCATCTCTTGATGGAAATATACTCCATTTTCAAGATTTATCTCTTATGAACCGGGCTCCCTTAAACATGAGTATGCACATATCACTGTAGTATGATGTTTCTGTTTCAGGAAGATACCCAGAAGATGTATAGTCATCCACAAATGTACCTACAAATCGAGAAAGAACACATTCATTAACTTATTCATTAGAAAAACACTGAGAAAGTGTTTGCCGTGTGCCTGTCTGTGCAAGCCACCGTAGACATATGTTCTCTGCACACTGGAGGAACATTGTCTCACAAGAGAGGCAAGTAACAAAAAAATCCAACACCAGAAGAATTAAATTACCCTTGGGAAAAACAATTTACCCCATCCCTGGGTGACTGCATGAACAGGGCCTGTCCCACCTCGTCCTGTCTGTCACAGAGTCATAGTGCTTCAAGGGTCCAGTCCAAATAGCTGGCTCTCTGGATGTCCTCACCCTCCTTCCTGGCCCTGTGTCTCATCTCATTTTCACTGTGCCTTCTCCACACACACACACACACACACACACAGACACACACACTCACACACAGATGCCATCCCTGGACATACCTCATGCTGCCAGCGTTCTTAGGGAATGTAGCTTAGCTTAGTCTGCTCTAGTCCTCCTGAGGCACAAGCCTCTCTTTCATGTGCATGTGCATCTTTTCTTGATTGAGTAAACATTTAGAGGACCAGAAGATGGTCTGTTCCTTAGCACTTTAACTGAAAAAAAAAAAGACACCAGTGAGGAGGAGGAGGAGCAAAACAGCCTTGACCGCCCACCCATTGGTGGCTATTTCTATGACTGGAAGCTCTGATGGAACTAGTGTTGGCTTTGGGGTGTGCGTAGCAGGGGCCTGGGCCTGGGTTATCCCTGTTGTAGCCGCACAGAAAAGCTCTTTGGCTACCTTTTCCTTTAGTATTCTCCATCCTAGTTTCTGCAAGAAGTTTAATTGCCCCCCTAGTACTTCCGAGGGAGAGGGTCTTTGGGATCACTTCCCCGTACTTGGCTGCCTTTATCGCTCTGTGTTCCATACCTCTGATGGCCCAGTCAGTGTCTTTCAATGTCTCTACTTCACTCTTTTTTTAAAATTTTTTTATTATTTTGAAGGTAGTAAAATACAGCAGAAGAAGACAGAACAAAACCAATTGAGACAGTGCAGTGAAATTGGTACAGAACTTCACAGCAGGTTACCGGGATAACAGCAATAGGTACCTTAGTATATCTCGTTTTCTTCACAATAGTTGTTCTTTCAATCAGGTACAGCAAAATCAAACCAAATACAGAACGTTATAGAACTTATCAAAACAGAATATTGAATAGAGCAATACCGTTAATCAGAACAAGGCAAACAGTGATAAAAAATATTTGCCTTCAAAGAGATGGTAAAAGGAAATCCCCCATATTTGCTGCATTGCATATGGTCAACTTCCCAAGAGATGCTCAGACCTCTGGCTCCCCTTTGCTAAGGGGCAGGATGGGATGTGTGATTCTCAGCCCGCACACCGGTAGGCTCACAGCTGTCTACCAGGGAGGTGAGCTGGTTGCTTTGTTTCCAGTGCCCTAAGTTCCAACATGGCGCGGATCTCAGAAGATGCTGCTGGTTCTTTCCCTGGGGCGCCCACCACTCGCTCGAGCCACAGCTGCTTCCCAGGGAGGCAAGCAGGTTGCTTTTTCTACTTCACTCTTGAACACCTCTTCTTAGCCAGGGACATAGGTTCTTGCATTCATTTTCTATTGTTATTGTGAAAAATCACCATCAACTTGTGGCTTTAAATCAACACAGTTTTGTTGTCTTGTAATTCAGAAGTCTGACCGGATCTCACTGGGTTAGGATCAGGGTTTGGACGAGGCTGCTTCCTTTCTGGAGGTTCTGTGGGCTGTTTTGGTCTCTTTTCTACTGCTATAAGAGAATGCCAGGTAATTTATAAAAAGTCAAGCTCTATTCAGCTCTGGGTACTGGAGATTAGGATGGCCAGGGTCTAGGGGATGCTTCTGTTGGGGGCCTTCTAGATGAAGTGCCCCAGCGTGGTACAGTTCATCATATGGCAAAGAGAGACACATCCAAGAGGCAGAGACGAACTGCTTTTTATAACAGACCTACAATAACCCACAAGCCTACTCCTCCACTGACTTATGGATGGATTAATCATTTTATGAAGATTGTCTAATGGTCTAAGTATCTCCTAATGACCCCACCTTGTTTGAATCACTTTCTTACTGCTGGGATAAAATGCTCATCACTCACAATTTAAAGGAGAAGAGGTTTGTTTTGATTTTGGCTCACAGTTACAATCCGTGGCCTGCTGGCTCCAAGGCAGCAACAGTTCGGAAAAGGAGAGTAGAGGGTGAAACGATGCTCATATCATGGCTCCAGGAAGCAGAGAGAGAAGAGAGAAGCTGGGGAGGAGACGCTCCCTTCCGGGTCAAACCTCAGTGACTCCTTTTCCAACCAGACCCTCAGCATATTTAGCTCAGAACTCTTCCATGGATTAACTCTCCACGATCCAACACCATCCAAAAACCCCATCTCTGAACACATGCGCCTTTGAGGGAAGCTTTTAGATCTGAACTGTAATACAGCTGGTCCCACAAATACCTGATTGCAATGAGGATTAACTTTCAACGTGATTTGTAATAATCACTGGGAGATTCTATTTTCTGGGTTTCTTCTAGCTCCTAGAGGTTTTCCACTTTGCTAGGCTCATGGTCCTTCCTTCCATCTTCAAAGCCAACAATGATTGGCCAAGTTCTTCTCATGCCACCATTTCTGGTTCTCTGACCACTGCCAGAAGAGATTCCATTGATGAAGACTTGTAGATCTTGCTGGGCCACCTGGATAATCCAGGTTGATGTTGCATCTCATGGTCTTTAATTTTAATCACCTCTGCAGAGTCCCTTTTACCATGTAAGTTAATATGGTCACAGATACTGGGGTTTAGGGTGAGGACATCTTCATCAGGGTTGGGAAGTATATTGTTAGTCCAGTCCTTTGTGTGCAGCACTTCCAAAGCAAAACAGGCAACAGGTTTTCCTAAGAGTCTGGTACGAGTTTCACAAAGGAGAATAAAGAAAGGTAAGTGTCAATAGCGAGCCTGAAATTTGTTAGCCCCCTTGTCATGGTTTATGTCAGTGGCCCCCAGGCCTCCTGAATTATGGACTGGACCAAATCTAGCATTTGTGATTGGTTCGTTGTCCAGCACCTGGATTGGAGCTGTGAGTGTTTCACCCGCCCAGGGGTGGTGCCCGGATATGATGCATTGGAGGGAAGAAGGTGTGTCTTTCTCTCTCTCTTCCTGGTTTCTGCTTGCTGTTTGAGGCTGCCATGCACTGCGGGCCCACTATGCCACCCTGCCTTGAGGCCAACTAAGTGTGGACTGAAACCTCCAATAACTGTAAGAAATAAACCTTTCCTTCTTTCATGTTGGGCACCTGGTATTTTGTCTCAGCAACGAAAGTGAAAAGTAACTAAGACACCCCTTCTCTGTCGTAGGGTGTCATTAATGGCCTTATTGTTCCTTAACCCTCACCCTAAGAAGAATCCTGCTACTAGCCCCCAAAGTGGTATTTCCCAAACTTTAGTCACTTACATTCCAAGTGTATAAGGTCTTCTTCAAAACCTGTGAGCACTGAACTGAGCTTTAGTCAAAGATGAGAGTAATGTGACGTGTGCCACCTCTCCACGTGAGCTAGGGACTTTCAGACAACTGGGGGCTTCTTTTGCTGTTTCATTTTGTTCTTTCCTTTGTGCTAGAAGCTGAAGGGAATAACCCAGACTTTACCATACACAAAATGGCGACAAGACAAAGGGCCCCTGGAACAGTGAACCATCATGTAAGGAGAGACACCTGCTAGCCTGAAGCACCATGACAAAAGTAATAGTTTTTGTATGTACACCCCTGACTTGTGGGGGTCTGTTTGTCACAGCAGCTTAGCCTTTCCTCTTGGGTCTATCTGACCATCACTTACCAACTCTGAGCCAGACACTGTGAGCCTGCCCTGCCATCTCATCATGCTGGAAGGCTGAGGCAGGAGAATCACAAGTTTGAACCCAAACTGGGCAAATGAGTGACTCAGGGAGATCCCACCTCAAAATAAAAGAAAAAAATAAGAAAGGCCTGGGGCTGGCGCTCAGTGTGAAAGCTCTAGTTTCAATCTCCAGTACTCACCCCCTGTACACGTTCCAATTGTATCAATGTCGTTTCAAGCAAACTCTTTTCTTTTCCCAATTAGCTGAGTTTTAAGCCATAACATCCACAAAGTAACAAAGCGAATTTTATCAGGTACTTATTCTATGTGATGCTATGAACACGAATGTCTTAATGCTTGAAATGCATTAATTCATCTGGGCATCCATAAGAATTTTATAATGTAATACTATTGTTACCATGATCATTTAACAAATGAAGAAACTGAGGCAATAGCTAGTTAGTAACTTGCCCCACAGCTGGTGAATGGAGGAGCCATCTTTCTCTCAGTCTGACTCCAGAGCTCAAGTTCTGAACCATGGCAGGCTGTAGCCCTTTCCCATGAGGTTGTTTTGAAAGCTATATTTGCTCAGAATGCACAATATTTAACTTTTTTAGAAAATGTCCCTTTCCATGGACTCCCTGATTCTACCGGGGATATGAGCCTCAGTCTCTGGTTGGCATCACACTAGATCAAGCTGAAGGAATCCTGACAGGTTTTCATCTTCAGCGTCCAGCAACAGGGAGCAGAGAGACTGAAGTGTCTCCCTGGTTGAGGCAAGGCTGGGGCCATTCAAGGGATGGTGTCCCTGGGGTTCTGGGGAGGCAGGAGAGGCGACAGCAGGTACTAATGGCAATGAATTAGTAGAAGATGATGGAGGAAGCCCAGCAGGCAGCAAAACACGGTACCCAAGAAGCCGTTGGTAGGTGACAGGCCTCCAACAGGGAGTGAGTTCCGGACCACCTGGAGGGCTGAAAATACGCAGGGATGTGGTCTTCCCCGGGGATTCTGTCATCAGGTCCTAGAGGAAGCCACAGATTGCAGATGCAGGGACCTGACTGCCTTCTCGGGAAGGAACACCATGTTAGGCAGCTATCCTGTTGCTCAGATACAATACCCAACACGCATAACTGAGAGGAAGACTGGTTTCATTTAGTTCAGTTTCAGGAGATTCAGTCCATGGTCAGCTGGATCCAAGGTAGGACATCACATTAGCGGGGCACCATGGAGCAAAACTGTTCGCGGCAGCAGGAAAGAGCCTGAGCACCGTGCCAGAGGGGAAAGGAGAAAGGACCCAAGGCCAGGCGTTCGTGACTCATCCAAACGCACCCACGCTTTGCTAACCTGCTAGGCATTTCTTAACCCAGCGAGGCTGCCGTGTTAGGGTTCATAGGCACAAACACTGACCAGGAGACACATAGCACCTAACGTTTACCAGCTGGATTGAGCGATGGGTCGGTACGAGGAACCGGCAAGTGCAGTCAGAGCTGGGCAGCTGATGCCCTGGGTGTTATCCTGTCTGATCTCCCTGAGTCCCAGCCTCCTGCTGACCAGGCTGAGGCCTGAATGTTTCCCAGGCCAGAGAATGTGGTTGAGTCTGGACATGGCTTGATGTGAGTAGAGATCAGACAGCTACAGTTGGGAGCTTAGAGAAAGCAGAGAGCTGAGCAGGACTCCACGGCTTCCTGGATGAAGATGACTGCACAGACAGGGCCTGGCTCGGGCTGAAGTTAGAGCACAAGACACAAGGGACTCGCTCTCCATCACACAGTCAACCCACAGTGCTGCATTATTAAACCCATTTTCAAGTCGTCATTACAAAATTTATAAATGACATTTTTGAAATACTGATCTCTTTACACATGAGGATGAGTAATTTGAAGGTATCATAAAGGAAAGAAGGAAGGAAGGAAGGAAGGAAGGAAGGAAGGAAGGAAGGAAGGAAGGAAGAAAACAGAAAGCCAGAACAAACAATGGAAATCAAGAATGATGTAACTGAATCCCTGTATCTTGCAGACTGGAGGGAAACCTATCTGCATAGTTGCCATGTAGCAATCAGTAAGTGAATCCACACACTTATTTATGTATTTGGTACTAGAGATTGAACTCACAACCTCACACTTGCCAGGAATGTGCTTATGCCACTGAGCTAAATCCCCAGCCCCTTGTGAGTCCACACACCTTAATAAATTCTATGAATAAATGAGTTATACTAAAGTGCTATTTTTCTGCTTCTTCCTTAGGGTCAGGGTTTATGCTTTAGTAAGATGAAGGAAACAAGATCACCCATCCTCATCATCCCAGGCTTGGAGACTCAACTTTCCTCTTACCCACTTTTTTCTCATTTTTCAGTCTTGGATAGGTTTAGAGAAGTCTACAGATGATCTATTCATCACAGATTGGCATGTCAGTGCAACAGGCCACTGTATGTAGGTGTCAGTGTGCGCGCATGAGTATGCACGTGTGTGAACAAAATCTTTAATTCCCTCACTTGTGTGCTTTGTTTCCGGTGGGCATTCCCACAGCATTGTGAATGCCCACCCCAATTGTCATAATACTTTAAAATTATTTGTTTGTTTCTTTAAAACTCGGTGCATTGTGAGATACAGAATTTCAAAAATCACTTATAGTAGCTTCACAATGAATGTTGGTTGAATGAGTGAGCTCATGAGCTGAAGAAATAAATGAGCAGTCTCTGGTCTGCGTGGGTCACAGTTTGATCAAAAGTGGTTCTTGTTTGTGTTCTTCAGCCTGAAAGATGGACCATTTCCATGGGAATTTGGTTTGTGTTTCCATTATATATGCAGACTTTTATTCCTATAAAAAGAAATAAAGGAGATATTTGAATTTGATTGGAAGAGAAAGCTTCACTGTGCCCAATACACAGGAGAGTGTTTTTATGAATACCATAAAGCCAACATCAAAACATCTGCCTTGTGCCTTCCAGACCCATAATAGCATCACTAAGCTCAGAATTTTCGTGTCTCAAAGCAGACCTTACAAAAGCACGTTAGCTGACATTTTCTGAGTTCAGACATCCCTGGTTTTCCATTATCATCTGCCACTTACAAGTAACTTGATTTTACACTTGGTGTAATAGATACAATTTTATATAGAACCATCGAACCTCTATCTGCCCTTTAATCTTCACCAGCCAGATCACAGTTGTGCTTGGAGAAACTCAGCTATGTGCAAATTGCCATACATGGTAAATTTCCTTGGGGAGAAAACAATTCTTTCTAAAGAAATACAAAAGTTTCTGATTTGACTTCTTGTCATGGGTTTTCGTTACAACTTCCCAATAATAATTCCTCATCTTACTCAGAAATGTTTGGAATATTTTTGGTTGTATCTATTTGTTTGAATTTAGAGGTATGCTTTCCTATTGTTTTTTTTAATCAATTTTATTGAGGTATAATTTACACGAGGTAAAATGTATCAGTCTTAAGCATCTATTTCAATATATTCCACAAGAGGTTGGGTCCAAAATGTTTCGAAGGGTGAAAGGAGAAAAGAAGGAAGGCAAAAAAATTATATATATATATTAGCTATTTCTTTTAATTCATCAAAAACGGTTTGTGCTTATATTGTTTGATCAATTATGCATGCCTATATCTTGCAATCTGAGCAACTACATTGAAGATAACAATATACAATATATTAATCATTGTTAACTTCCTAGTATTTTGCTTTTGAAATTCTGTATCATCATTTTTATTGTTTCCTTTTTGTCTTTAAAATTAAAAAAAAAAAAGTTTCCAAAGGTCTAAGTGTTAAAGGTTTGTCCCAAGCTTTTTGTGCTACTGGGATGTGCTGGAACCTTTAAGAGGTGGGGCATAATGAAGTTAGGTCACTGGGGGCGTGGCCTTGAAGGGAATATTAGCATCCTTTCCTTTCTCTCTCTTTTATTCCTGGCCACCAAGTAGTGAACAGATCTTTTCAACCACATATTACTGTGTGATGTACTGGGCTTCCACAGGCCCAAAACAGCAGAGCCAAGCAACAATGGGCTGAAACCTTTGAAACCATGAGCAAAATAAACCTTTTCTTTTTTAAGTTGATTGTCTTAGGTATTCTGTAACTGACTGAAAGCTGACTAACACACACTCGTTCACATAACAGGCAAGGTAAAAGCTACCACTTTCCAGATACAGAATATTTCATCATCTCCAAGTGTTGACTTATAACCCTTTGTAGTCAATCTCTCTCAACTGAAGTCTTGGGAAAATATTTATTTATATAAATATTTTTTGTATAAAGGAATTTTTATAATATGTATTTTTTCTTACCTAGTTTCCCTCAAAACAACTATTTTGAGGTTCATTCATATTGCATCATGTGTCAAGAAATTCATACTTTTCTCAAGATAAAAGTATTCACGCCAATAAGCCATTGAATGGTGATATTCCAGTCTGTTCATCTGCTCCCATATTGGTGAACATTCATTTGTTTCATTAGTGTAAGTAAAATTACTAGAATGTTCACAGCTAAACCTTGTGTGGCTGTGTTTTCATGTTTTGTAGATACATATGTAAGAGTGGAACTGATGCTGTGTGTGTGCTTAACTTTATAAAAAATAACAACTGGGGCTGGGGCTTTAGCTCAGTGGCATAAGCACCTGCCTTGTGAGCATGTGTTCGTGAGTTTGATCCCAGGTACTGATTAAAAAAAAAAATCAACTAACTGTTATACATCCTCACCAATATTCAGCGTGATTATTCTTTTTCATGTTAATCTTTTTTGTGGATCTGAATTGGTGTCTCATTCTATTTTTAATTCCTATTTGGAATTCCTATTTTATTAATATTTAATTCCCATTAATGAATTATTTATTACTGCATTGAGTTGTAAGGGTTCTTCCACATTCTGGGCACAAGTGTGTGGTATTACTGGCAGTAGGTGCTGACTTAGTTATCACTCTAGTGATCCTAGCTGCTCATGGTGAATGTGCGTGCTATAATCCCAGCACTCTGGGAGACTGGGGCAAGAGGCTCACAGGTTCAAGACCAGACCAGACAACTAAGCAAGACCTTGCCTAAAAACAAAAGAAAGAATAGGCAGTGATTGCAAATCAGTGCAAAGGCTTGGGTTTCTATTCCCAGGACCAAAAACACACAAGCAAACAAAAAGCAAAACAAAACAACATTAATGAGAACAACAAAAGTCTGGCGACTCTAACAATCAGAACCTGATTGTCCACCATAGTTAGATGAACTTGCCTGGGTTTCTTGATATGGCCCATTCGTCATGCTCTCTTTCTAGGGAAAAAAAGAGCTAAGGTCCAGAAACCTTCTTGTCATGCTTTTAGATCTGACTTCTGAAGATAGTGAGAAGAAAGGAATGACAAGAAGAAAGCAAAAGACTTCTAGGGAGTTATTAGCCACCCACAACTTCCACCAGGACCTCGACAAGACTATTATAGTCACGCAAGTGATGAATTAAACATCCTGTGACCTGGGCCAACTTTCTGCCTTTTAAGTTTTTCTGATCTGGAGGATGGAGTGTCTGTCCTGATGCCCACTGACTTGTAAGAAAGGAGACCACCTCTCATTCCCGTACCCCAGGTATCATCTACCGCCCCTTAATGAAGTAATGGATGCAATCATTGAAGTTAGAAAATGGAAGCTTACAGATACCGCAGGTTGCGTGTCAGCAGTCAGACTGGCTTACGCTTACCAAGGAGAACAGCTCTGGTGCCAAATAAATGAAGATTCCCAACTCTGAGCGAGCCACAGGGGGATGCTATTTGTCCTCTTTCATAGCATCTGGCTAAGGCTCACTGCACTCAGCAGGGACGTAAAGGAGACTGCGCTGTAGAAACAGCAGCCTCTGAGGAGGGGATTAACATATTCAGAGACCTCAGGTTTATTCTAATTAAATTAATCCCCTGGATCAAATTCTAATTGGGATGGGAATGAGAAGGTGAGGCAGTGTGGGGAGGTTAGGGTGCTTAAGACAGCCAGAAGCCACAAAGGTAAGAGTGAGATGGGGCCTGTTTTGAATTGAGTTGTGCTGACTGCTTCCAGCTTTCTGTTTCAGCACCAGCCCAAGGTGCCAGGCAGAGAAAATGAGGAGCAATAGATCATGAGGTCTTGATGTTATCACACAGGGAAGTGAGGAGAAGGTGTCCATTCAAGGTCACTGCGCCGCCCAGCAGCAGCTTCCTGGTTCCAAATCATTACATCCAAAGAGCTTAGCTGTCCTCCAGCAGGACTGGGTGTCCAATCCCTCCTACAAATGCTACTGCTTCTCTTGCAAAATGTATCTGCGCTGCAGAGATCTGGGGTCAGGGAGAAGATGCAACAGAGAAGACAATGTGGGTGTAGAAAATATCTTAGTCTTCTCCCTACTGGCGCCTCATCTTCCATCAAGCCCTTGCCCCCCATCTGTGAAAGGGTGCGTGTTTCAAAACTTTGCAGATAACAAGAGCTGCTTCTACTGCTGCAAAATATACTCCAGAAACTGTCTGGAAAGGCTTCTCCACTTACAGATCAGGAAACCTAGGCCCACAGAGGTTCTGTGCTTTGCCCTGGGCCACTGACACATGGAAGCACTGAGGGTCTACGCATGGACGTCAAGTTCAGAGACCCCAAAATTTGGTCAATTGCTTGCTTGCTTTGTTGGGGTGATTGCAAAGAATCTACCTTACTGTAGAAATAAACCAACAAAGAAACAAAAAGTGTTTGAGGAACTTTTACATATCTGTCCCATAAAATAAGGTAGAAGGGGTAACTTGAAAATCATGGTACCTAGGAGCAAGCAGGTAACTAATTCTAGTTCCCTAGTTTGAGAAATTCCTCAAGTGTCTCTGCTTCAGACTGAATAATTTTCCAATTTCCTCCTTAAGGTAATTTTTTAAACTACTGATTTTTATAGGCTTGAGCATGTGAAAAGCCGACTACTGTATGTCTTTTTAATTAGACCTTTTGCATGATAATTAAAATCTCAGGCTGCATCATAGCTATTCTTAAACACTTCAGTAATGTTCCTCTGGATGGAAGTTAGCTGACCATCTGGAAGCAATAAAATATCTTAACCTTAAAATGCAAACTATCAGTTAGAGATACCACAAATTAGACCTACTCGTCATTGCTTTAATAGGTAAATACCAGGGTTCCATCTTTCATTCTGTCTAATCAGGAAACCACTGGATCTCACAGCTGGAACAGGTCTTTTGAAAGTCAAATGGACCTTCTTCCCCCGTCTTTGCAGAATTAATCTAGAGGAGGGGCTTCCCCTCCCCCTGGCCCCAGTGGCCCTGAAGCACACTATATCCCAGAAGGAAATCCCAAAGCTGTTCTTGGGAATTCTTCCCAAGTTTATGGATAGTTGGGGGCCAGGAACCAAGGTTAGGTTTGGAAGCAAAAGATGGAGCATGAAATTGTTGAATAGAAGCTGGCAAAGGGGTGTGAGGCAGAGAGGAAGGCATGAGAAGGAAGCAGCAGGAGAATGATTTAAGGAAGTGAGATGGTGAACCCAGTCAAGGAGGCTGGGAGAAAAAGGAAGTCTCTGACAGGGTACCCAGGAATTCCCACCATGGGCTCAGTTTATATGATTACTTAACCTGAAGGCCCAGACTGGTAGGAGTGAGAAATTGGATCATGTGTGTCCACAGGGGTGTCATTAGATGGTGACACAGAAAGGTATTTTCGTTATGTTGATGGTGGCTGTCCTCTTTAAGATGTCATGCCATTGTGGGCATTTGTAGAAATAAAGAGCCGCCACACGAGAACAAGGGAAGGCTGGCTGTTAGGAGCTTGCTATAGCATAGGAGTCAGTAGCCATCATCTCTTGCATTTGGCAGAGACTCAAAGACAAGCCTGGGAGTGGGGCAGTGGGGAAAAAAGAGGACAGGGGGGGCCTGTTAGAGCCTGTTAGCCAGGGGAGGCTGGACCACAGTATCTAGAAGCAAAATGTCCTGTGAAATTGGGAAGGGGGAGCATATTTGGCTTTCTCTGGTTGGTCCTTGGGAGTGGAGACAAAAATCAAAGAAGCTGTCAGTTATTAATCAGGCCATGGCCATGTGGTGCCAGTTGTCACAACGTTTGTTTGACCTCCCGGATTCGTGAGTAGTAAAAGCATTCTGAGTTCTACAAATCTGACTTGCAGCTAGCAGGAGCGATTCCTGGGCTTGTTTCTAGAGAGAAATGGCCTGGTTTGCTCTACCTCCTCCTCTACATGTTTCCCTTTTATATAAGGCCTTCCCATGGCCCAGCTGTACATTTAGTAGCTCATGCTTAGTGTAAGCCTGTGTGTTCTCAGTGGTGCAGAATGTTATTTTGGTTGTCATAGGCAATCAGCTGTCCAGTTAGCATTTGTAAGAGTAAACACATAACCAGTATAGCATTCTGGTGAATGAATTCGGGGCTAGAGATGCAGGTGATTGGTAGAATGCATGCTTAGCATGGACAAGGCTCTGGCTGTGTCCCCTCCCTAGCACTACCATTAAAACAAAAGAGAACATAGTTTCTATTTTGAGGTCAGACTACATGATTCAAAATCTCCATCCCTTATCAGATATGATCTTGGGCTAACAGCCTAATCTTTCTAAGCCTCAGTTTCATTGTCTGTGAAACAGAGGTAAAACTCAAACTTATCTTGAAGGCTATTTGCAGGATTAAATAAGTTAATATACATAGAAACCACTCATGCATGATACATTCTAAGCACTATGTGGGTGATCGATTGTTTCAAAAATTAAAAAAAAATAAAAATAAAAATAACAGCCCCATGTAGCATGCTTCAAAAGTAAGACTTACCCGGATCCTAGGTCCTAGGATTTCCCAATGCTCTGATACACACACTTTGAGAAAACAATATAAATCAGTTAAATATACAGAAAGCTTCAGAATCAGAAATTTTAAAATGTAAATGGCTTCTCAAAAAGCTACCAATACATAAAACTGTAGACTCTTCCCACAGTGAATTGTATGGGCAGCCCCAGGCTGGCACAGGTGTTATCTAGAAGCAAATCAGGATTTAAGCTTTTCATTTACATCCACAGGAAGAAACTGAATGAACACAAACTTCTGGGGAACAGCAGAGCCGGGTGTTATTTTAATGATTTTAAAACATTATGGAATGTACCAAATCTTCAGAAATGTTTACAAATCAAAAGGGGACAGCTAGGGACTCAGCACAAAGCAGCCAGCGGTGTAACCAACACCCCACGTCAAGAAATAGAACTTCACAGTAGGGTGTGTTGGCTCAGCCCTGTCATCCCCACTACTCTGGGAGACTGAGGCAGGAGGATTGCAAGTTCAAGTTAAGTTCAACAAAATGACGTAGCAAGAACTTGTCTCAAAGTAAAAATTTTAAAAGGATAGGGGATTTATCTCAATGAATATGTTCCGGGTTCCATTCACAGCATAAGATAAGAAAGATAAGAGATTGAGAGAGAGAGAGAGAGAGAGAGAGAGAGAGAGAGAGAGAGACAGAGATAGACAGAGACAGAGAGACAGAGAGAGAAAGGTCACACCTGAGAGTTTCTTTGGTGCCTTCCTCATCGCAGTCCTCTGTCCACCCACTCTGCCCCTCATTCCTATGGTGGTGACAATAAGCAAAGCCAGCCTCTAGATGTGCTAGTGGGGACATTTTAAAATCAGCAGTTACTATGGCAGTGGGGAAGGGCGTCCTGTGTGAACTAAACCAGCTCTGATTTGAGCACAAGAGACTGGGATTTTAAAGGGAGAATGAGGGGCTCAGAAGAGCTGGGGATGTGAAAATATGAGGGACTAGTCAGTGCCATTGTGACCAGGCCATGAGTCTGCTCACCAAATTCCAGGTCCTGTGCTCCACGGAGACTGGGAGAGTGAGGTCCATCCTTCCTGGGATTCCACTGTGAATGGCGCTTGGGTCCCTCAGAAAGACACTCTCACGCTGAAGAAATGCACAGTCCACTCTGTGTATGAGTGCATTCCACACCTGGGCTTAACCAGCTCAAGATACAAAACATTTGAAAATAAGTCACACATTCCCCGACACTGTACTGAACGTGTATGGGCTCCCTCTCTTCTTCTTTGCCTTTATTTCCTAACTAATACAGAAAACAACTAACTACATAGCACTTACCCTGCGGTCGGTGTTGCGAGTCAGCCGAGGACCATTGAAAGTACTTGGGAGGATGCACATACGTTATGTGCAGGACTGCCCCATTGTAGGTACGAGACCTACGCGTCCTTGCATGGTGGCATCCTAGCAGGTCCTGGGTCCGGTCCCCTCCACATACTGAGGGATGGCTGTATCTGCATCTCAAAGGCACAGATGAAGGATTCACAGTTGTAAATCATTTTTAGTAAATGCCTTAAGAAACTGTGGTCCAGGGCCTATGGTCAGGTGCTGGCCAGAGCAAACAATGAATTCATTTGGCAGCAGTGAGTTCCTCAAGTAGGTACTCTAAGTTTAGAGACCTAAAGTCACCCAAAGGCTGCAATCCTGAGCTGTTAGAAACTACCTAAGTAGTCACACACAGTGGTGTCAACCTGTAATCCCAGCACTTGGGGAGGCTGAGGCAGTAGGATCACACATTTGAGCCCAGTCTGGGCAACCTGGGGACTTGGTAAGGTTATGTTTCAAAACAAAACAAAGAAAAGGGGCTGGGGATACTGTTCAGTGAAAGACTCTGGGCTCCTTTTCTATTCTGAAAAAATATAAATCAGTTGTTTCAGTCTTTCACGTTGCAAGTGTGAATTTTTTATAGGCCAAGATTAAGGCCCAGTCAAGAAAAGACTGAGAGTAATAATAAGGAGATGAAAATATTTATTATCCTGGTTTCATACACAAGTACAATTATTGCATGCTAATAAAACATTTTAAAGATTTAAGGTAGACACATTAACCATCCAGATTGGATCACTATATGTTGCACACATGTATAAAAAATCACCCATCACTTTGTACGATTAAAATAATAGTTTTCAAAAGAGGACTCAGGGGGGCTGGGGATTTATCTCAGTGGCATAAGCGTTCAATCCCCGGTACCAACAAAACAAAACAAGACTCAGAAGGCCAAAGAGAGACTCTTTGGCAATGATAAGGGATGTCCTTTATTGTAGTTTTACATCTCCATGGCATCCCTAACCTTTTCATTCTATTCCGACAGATATTATTGAATAGTGGTTTTGGTTTTTGTTCCTCTGATGACTGGTGAGCTCAGCACCTTTGCAAATGTTTACTGATCATTTGAGTATCTTCCTTGGTAAAGTGACTCTGTGTGTGTGTGTGTGTGTGTGTGTGTGTGTATAGGTACTAAGGCTGAACACGAGGACCTCACACTGAACTACATCTCCAGTCCTTTTAATTTTTTTTAAATTTATTTTGAGACTTGTTCTTGCTAAATTGTTCAGTTGCCCTAATTTGTAACCCTCCTGCCTCAGCCTCCCAGATTGCTGGGATTACAGGCCTGTGCCACCACACCCAGCAACTGCTTATGTTTTTTTCTCCACACTCGTGTTCATTATTTTCCTTTTGGTTTGTACGAGCTGTTACATAGTTTAGTTATGACCTGTTTATTGGTGACATATGTGGCATGAGTACTGTGTAAGAACAGCCTTCTTCATGACTTTCAGTATGCAAAAGGATGGAATTTTTATACTGGATGGAATTTTTAAGAGTGAAATTCCTTAATCATAGGATTTTCAACTTAATATGTAAAATAAACCTTTTCGAAGTGGTTTCAACAGTTTGCAATACCAAGAGGGGTGTATGAGAATTCCTTCCCCTTCCCATTTTTTGCCAACAAACTTGTTATTGTCATCGTCAGACTTTTAAACTGTAGCTATGCTGGTGGGATGTGGACTGGTACAGGTTATGGTTTTAATTTGCATTTTCTTGATTACTAATGAAATTTTTAAACTTTCATATGATTACTGGAGGCTTAAATAGGTTCTCTTTTGAAGCACTTGCTCAAATCTCTTGCCCAGTTTTATTTTTGGTCTCTTTCTCATTTGTATTGATTTGTGGAAGTTATTTACACACCCTTTTGCAAGCCCTGTGGCTGGATAGATGTATCGCAAATATCTTCTCCCACGCTATTGATTTCTTATTTCTTTCTTTTAATGGTGTTTTCTCTCAAAGTTTTTACTTTTAATGTGTAATCTCTTTTGCATTAGTGATTTTCATGGCTTTGATTGAGAAGCTTCTGAGGTCAGAAAACTTTCTTCTGTATTACTTTGTAGAGTTTTGTTTTTGCGGCCTCTCACATGTGGTTCTAAAATCAACCTAGAATTAAATTCACGTATGATGTGATCAACACACCATGGCTGTGTGAGCCACTCCTGCCACCCGCGCTGGACAGCCTCCTGTCCCCACCGGGACTGCGACACCTGCTGTCAGACACTTGGGTCCTTCCTCAGCCTTCTCTGTCCTGCCACCCTTCATGGCTCTGGGACTGAACTGCTGTGGAAGGCAAGAGAAAAGAAAGGAAGAAAAGAGTTGGAAAACCAGACACGGTGGCACACGCCTAATCCTAGCACTTAGGAGGCCGAAGCAGGGGGACTGTTAGGGTTTGAGTCCATCCTAAGCTCCATAGGGTTCAGGTCCACTCTGAACTGCATAGTGAGGCCAAAAAAAGAGAAGAAAAGTATCATATCGCAGTGACACGTGCCTATCTAAAGTAGATAAAGCTTGGAAATGGCTCACAGGCCAATGGGAAGATGAGCGGATAGAGATGTGGCATCTATATACCGTGGAGTACTATCTACCATAGAGGAGAATAAACTTGAATCACTTGTAGGGAAACAGACACATCTCGAGACCACAAGTTTAGGTGAAATAAACCGGACACACAAGTTTAAATATCACACTGCTGCTTTTGGGTAGGGAACACCAAGAGGTAAATAAAGAACATGAGGGAGGACAGATATTGGGGAGTAGGAAGAAGTGCTCACATGGGAAGGGGCTCAGGGCAGGGAAGGGGGAAAAGAAGAAAGGGAAAAGGAAAAAGAGAATGGAATGGAAAAAAGGAAATGGGAGGGGAAGCAGGGCTGAAGGAAGGGGAAAGCAATGGGGAAAAAAAGAAGAGCTAAGATACACTAAGTTCAGATACGGGGCCGGGGATTCAGCTCAGCGGCATACGCCCCTACCTTGCAAGCGCGTGGTGGTGAGTTCGACCCCTGGTACCAGAAAAAAAAAAAAAAAAGATATATTATGTACAGGTACAAATTCCCTGTGATGAATGTGATCAACATATATGACAAATATGTACTAATAAAAAAGTTTTTAAAAAGGACAGAAAATTTTGAATTATAAATTAATCTTCAGACTCTTGGGCTTAACCTGACATTGGAAATGTAATATGGTGATATAGTACAATAGTTATTTATTTATGTCTTTTTGAGACAAGGTCTCACTATGCAGTTCAGGCTGGCCTTGAACTCACTTTGTAGCCCAGGCTGGCCTCAAACTCGCAGCGATCTTCCTGCCTCAGCCTCCCAAGTGCTGGGATTACAGGCAGCAGCCACCATACCCAGCTTATATTATTATATTATATTTAAACCATCCTCCACCATAAAACATTGCTTGGTCTTTAAAATATAACTAAGGAGAAACTACACAAAACAGCAGCGAGACACATGACAGTGAACAAAGAAATAAAATGTTTTTACAGAAGTAAAAACATTCCTTGTTTTGCTTTTGGGGGAAAGAGTTGTCTTGGTTGACTTTTAAGCACTCCGTCATTTCTTAGCTCTGAGTATTCTAGCATTTCTCAGCTTCCTCGAGATTATCCTGAGCTGCGGGAATAAGTGCATTTAAACAATCCCCATTCCTTTTGGGTCTGCAGGCAGCTCACCCTGGTCTTCCCTCCCCTGTTACCAAGGGTCACTCCCAAGTGCACCACTGACACAAGGTCTCTGGCTTCTCCCCTTGGTGAAATCTAAAACTCACGTAAGCAGAACCGGGAGAAAAACTAGAGCAGGAAGCAGGAGAGAACTCCCCAGGGCATCCCCAAGCAATCCGGGGCTTTTATGGGGGATCCTTTGCACCCGCTCCCGTGATCCCCCTACCTCCATTAGGAGCCAGGGCTGCCAGCTAGCCCCTCTTGGGTGGAGAATTTACCATCACAGTGAGAAGATCATAGGAAAGCTTCCTCCAGGTCCTCCAGAAGAGTGACTGGGAGTGACTCAGCGATTTGGGATATTTCCTTTCCTCTGCAGGTCCTTATCCGAAACCCAAAAACAACTTAAAGCAGTGTTAACCATCACTGTCATCTGTAGAGGTTTGTAACCCCGTGACTCTGGAAGGGTGGGACAGGAGAATTATGAATTCAAACCCAGGCTGAGGTCCTAAGCCATTTAGCAAAGCTCTTCTCCAAATATTAATATTAATGTTAATAACAAAGCTCCAGGGAGATAGCTCAGGAAAAGGACCTTGTACTCAGTCAAGAATGTGAGAGCTGCTTCCCCTCCAGCCCTACCTTAAAGGAACTCGGCTCTTAAAGCCCCAGCCCAGCAGATAGATAATACTCCCTGCAGGATGGCGTAGGAATCAGAACAGGATGGCTTGGAGACCAGAGTAACACACTCAAAACACACAGAAAGAAGCCACTAAAAAGAGAGATTGGTGGGTTTTTACTCAAGATAGGGTGAAGGCAGGGTGACAAAAGTAAAAGAAAAAAGAAAGCACACAGCCTCAATTCCAGTTCTCGCATTATATTCCGTCTCTGTCTTCCTCTGTCTCCTCACCCTCTTCTGCTGATGGGATCGCTTTGGAGACCAGAGTTGAGGTTCATTCATGAAGCAAGGGGAACAGAAGGAGCCTGAAGCCAATAGGACACAGCTACTCTGGGGGGCACTTAGGAGCAAGCATTGAAAGGATAAATATAACTCCGACCCGTCAGATAGCAAATGTGCCAAGTTTGTGGTCTCGCAACACTAAGGAATGAAGCTGTGGTCTAAGGGAGGGAGTGAGGAGACTTTTATTGGAAATAAGCAGAGGAAGAATAACTCCCGGATTTCCAGGAGAGGTTCCCAGTGGGTGACCTAAAAAAATGGGAGCCCTTTGTCAGAGGGTGAGGTATGCAGCAAAGTTACAGCCGGGGTACGATGTGGGCCAAGCTGCAAGGAACCCATATGATCATGAGTATTGCTGCTTAGCTAACACGGGTCCGATAGAGTCATATAGCAACGGTACACAGGAAGACAAAAGGAATTCTTGGAAAGAGAGGGGGGCATGGTGACCAGACGTCTGGTCACCCACTTATATGTGTGATACCTAAATCATTAACCGCAGGGGCGTCCGCTTCCACCTCTCCCAAACTCTGTTGCTGTCCTCTCCTATTTTTCCCACCCTTTACAGCATCTGAGATGCCTCTCAGGTTACCCGCTTCACCGCGAACCAAACCTAAGTTTCCCTAGGAACTCTGCTTACAGGGCTAACCATCGTCCATCTGTGTCTCTCACACATCTCTGAATGTCTGTCCCTTCCACTTGTTTCTGTTTCGCTGTGGTGGAATTAAATATTCTCTAATGTCACAAAAGAGTAAGCACATGGAGGAATTTCTTCCACCATTTGTGTACAATGAGTTTCTGTGATTTTTTTTCTTTTTCTTTTCCTTTTTTTATAGCTGCAGGACAAGTTCGTGCCAAGGCTCACGACCATGTTATGGACTCCTCCATTACCAACTTTGGCCCACTGTCATAATGGCCAGAAAATTATCTGCCACTTATTCGGCTACTCACAGTGGCAAAGCCCATCTGCTTAGAGTGACAGCAGATGGCCCCTCCATCTGACGGAGGCACAAGTACAGCCCTTGCTTCATGGGACAGGTGCACATTTCATGCTGCAGACAAAACTCCATTCACGGCGGGAGGCTGGGTCCCCCAAACCACTCGGGGAGACAGGCAGCTAGCTCACCAGCTGTGTGGGCGTGTGCCCCAGTGGAAACTGCTAGAAAGCTGTAGTGGCTGACTTTTAAGGTACAGCCAGTTGAGCATTCCTGGCAAAGCAGTTTCCTGTGATACAGTACCCTACTTGTATTTATTGATGGGTTTCATATATTAATGCTCCAAGCAGGATTTTTGCATCTGTGGTCCTGAGGAAGATGGCCCTGTTGATTTTCTTTTATCGTAATCCATCATCAGCCTTTTGTTGTGACAGGTTGCTTGATAATTTTAGACCACAAAATTCACACATGGCAAGTGTGGATTCTAGTGATTTTACTAAGTGCATACGATATTCAACCATCACCACAATGACTTTCAAAACATTCCCATCACCTGTAAAAGTTTCCCAGTTCCCGTCTGCAGGTAAGTTTTACTTCTATTCATATCATCAGTAGGGTGGTCGGTTTCTTAAGTCTAGACCCCTGGCTGGAATTTGCCATAATTGTTGCTTTACAATGAACATAGATTTTTGTGTGTGTCTGACTTCTTTCCTGGTCCTTTTGATGTGCAATCTTGTTGTAATGTACAGATACCATGTGTTCCCTTTTATTGAATAATAGCATTTTCCTGTGGGCAAACATCATATTTTGTTTATCTGCTCACCAGTTGGTGAATATTTGCATTGCTTATAGTTTTAAATTATGAATAATATTGTTAGGAACATAGACATTTGTGTGGACATAATGTTCCCGTTTCTTTCCATAAATCCTAAGTGCGAAATTTTTAGGTCATATGATAAGTCTAACTATTTAAGACAGTTTGCTAATATATATGTATGCTAATATATAATTTTATACATATATATATATATATATATATATATGAATTTCTTATATAAGGGAAACCATGCAATATTTAAGCTTGTATGAATTATCTCTCTTAATATGTTCTCAAGTTGCATCCCTTTATCTGTAAATTTCTCAAGTTCATCCTTCTTTATGCCAGAATAGTATTCCATTATGTGTAAACTAGATTTTTCCTTTTCTACCCATCTGTTGATGGACATACAGCGTTTGCTGTTTCTGAGATCGAGGTATTATAAACTGTGCCACTGTAGACATGGGAGTAAGTGTAATCCTGTAATATGACATTTTCACCTCTTTCGGAAAGACATCTAGAAGAGCAAAGTAAGAGGTAGGTAAATAGGAACTAGGGAGAAGTTCAAATAATTCCCTAAATTACCTATTCCATTGTTTTAAAAATATTTTAATATATCATAATTTGATTCATTTATACTCCTAGTTTCTCTTAGTTCATTGAAAAGAAGGTTTTTTGTTATTATCTGTTTGCTTCTTTGTGAGAGAAGGTCATTTAGTCTATGTCTTGTACTCTGAGTAACTGGTTTAATGAATATGATACATGGTATATTGAGTATTGTTCCTCTCCTATTTTGTTGTGAAATTTTATTTGTTTGTAAAAGAAAAAAAAGCCCATATTGCTTTTCAGTGTTGCATTACTACTTTGCATTTCCACCAGTAACATAGGAAGTTCTTTGTCTCTCCACAGCTAACCAGAGTTATTAATATCTGTAATTTTCATTATTTCTATTCTAGTGTGTATGAGGTCCTCCTGATTTGCATTGTACTAATGACTAGCAGCATTGCATATCTTTTTGCATGCTTATAACCATTTGTATATCATTTAAGGTGAAATACCTATTGAAATCTTTGGCTTTTTTAAAATTGGGTTATTTATCTTCTTAGAAAGCTTTCAGAGTTCTTTTTGTAGTTTTGGATGCAAGTCCTTTATCAACTACATGACCTGCAAATATTTTCTCCCAGTCCATCAATGGTCTGTTCTGTCATTTTACTAAGGGTATTATTTCAAGAGCAACTTACTACAAAGAAGTTCAGTTTATCAATTCTTTTCTTTGAAAATTATATCATTTTTGCATCTTACATAAAAAATCTGAATCTAGCCCAAGGTTACAAAAATTTCTCTTAGGTTTTTACTGAAAAGTTTTATAATTTTAGTTCACACATTTAGGTCTTTGACTCATTTTGAATTATTTCTATATAAGACTTGATGTGAAAATATTACTTCTTCATTTTAGAGGCATTGAGGGGCTGAATCTTTCAAGCACCATTTGTTGAAAAAATGGTTTTCTCCCATTGAATTGCCCCAGATTATTTTATCAGGATCAGTTGACCATAAGTGGAAGCATGTATTTCTGGACATTTCATTCTGTTCCATTAATATATCTGTCACTCTTAATGTTAGCAAGTTTTGAAATTAGCCCCCACTGAAATTTCTCAAGTTTAGTCATTAATATTCAGAACTGCTTTGGCTATTCTAAATTTTTATATATCTTCACAAAAATTTTAATATATTTCAAGATTTTTTTCATTACCATAAAAATTTTAATATTAGTCTGTTAATTTCTAAAACAAAAAAAGGCCTGTATAGATTCTGATAGGGTTTGCCGAGAATCTACAATTACAGTGGAGAGGGTTGCTATCTTAATACTGGGTTTATAATCCATGAACGTTGACTTTCTCTTCGTTTTTCAGTAAGTTTATCTCACTATGGTGTATCTAGGACTGGATATCTTTGTGTTTATGGTAGAATCCATTGAGATTCTTGCATGTATAAAGCTTTTCATGAAGTTTCAAAAGGTTGAAGCCATTATTTTTGGAATGTTTGCCTTTTCTTGTCACTCCTTTCCCTTACCTGCTTCTAGACCTTCTGCTGGTACACCTGCGAGTTTACCACAAGTCTTTAAGACACTCTTCACTTGTTTTTTTCTCTGTCCTTCAAAGGAGATCATTTCTACTGCTCTGTCTTCCAGGTCACAGATTTTCTTTTTCTTCTAGTCACTCACTTCGCATCTGCTTTGAACTCCTGCAGTGCAGTACATATTTAGGAACTATTCAACTTCAGGATTTTCACATTCTTCCTGCTCACTTTTACTTTGTATTTTCTTTTGTTGTTTTATTGACACTTGTTGAGAAATTGCCATCCTGCTTTCTTTTCGTCTTTAAGCTGTAAGGTTTCTGCTGTTTCAAAGCCCTTGGTTAATGTTAACATCTGGAATCAGCAGAGAGGGCCCCTGCAGACTGCCTTGATGACTGGGTGGTGGCCACACCTCCCCACTTCTTTGCGTGCCTTTCTGTGTTGAAAACACAAAGGATGATGTGTTGCACCAACTCGGGCTTCTGCTTCCCTTTTCCTGAAATTATTGTCATTGCTGGTTTTGTTTGTTCCGTGATTTTTTCCTGAATTAATTCTGTAGACGGTCTCCTCCACAGTGTGCTGTTGTTTTATTGGTTTGTTTATATTTATTTTTAAGGCTGTCTTCCTAGGGTTTGACCCTGATTCACCAACGGATTCTTCTGTCCCTCAGAAAACACATTCAAAGTTGAGTTAGTTGAAGAGTCAGCTCCAGCCAGGGGCAGCCTCCCGGGTGTGCAAACCGTACAGTCCCACGGTCCCTTTTGTTACTGCTCTCTCCTTGCATCTTGAAGGATGTCCTTCATTTTCATTTTCGTTTTGCACAGGGCATTGCAAACTGGATAGCTGGTCTTGACTCAGGTTTGTACTTCCTTCGGGGCTTTCCCCTTTTCTTGTGTGTGATAGACTGAAGCCTTTTGCCTGTTCCTCTGAGTATGTGGGCAACTTTGAGCACGCAAACAACTTCTGAGCACCCGAGGCATGAGGGAGCGTCACTGCATCTCGTTCATTTCTAGGTACTGTGTGCGTCAGTTGCTTGCTCTGACACTAGGCGAGTTAGGACGTCGGCCTTCTCTGGGTACCAAGATCACTATGGTCTCTCACACTGTCCCTGGGCACAGGCTTTTCCGCAGTCAGCCTTAATTTTGACTTTTGGCTCACTCCACCAGAGCTGCCAAAGGAAACGAGAGGAACAGGAACAGCTCCAGGCTGAAACACCACAGGACCCCACTGCTCTCAGGTTTTTGCGTACCTTTAGCCAATTTCCAGTTTTTGCTTTCCAGCCAAACGTGGTGATGAACACCTGTGATCCCAGCACTCGGGAGGCTGAAACAAGAGAATTGCTGAGAGTTTGAGGCTGACATGGGCTACCTAATGAGTTCAAGCTCAGCCTGGACTGCATAGTGAGACTTCCGCCCCTGTCTCAGAAAAACAAAAGCAAACCAAAAAACCACTGTTGCTGTCTTTACCCTTTCTCATTTTTGTATTTTAAAATTGATTAATAATCAATAGCATTGGGGACTTAGCCCAGGGACACCCGTCCACTGAGCTATATCCCAGCCCTTTTTAGTTTTGGCAAGGTCTTCCTCAGTTGTCCAAAATGCCCTTGAACTTGTAGTCCTCCTGACTCAGCCTCCCAAGCAGCTGACTTGACAGATGTGCTGCTGTGCCAGGCTCTTTTGACCAACATTATAGTTATTTTGGAGAGAGAAATTTTCACTCTACCAGTTTAGAAACCCTACCTCCAGTGCACATGCACCCATAAATTCTTACTTTCAAATACTATATTTTTAAGTTCTGGAATTACATTTTGTTCTTTATATAAATTCTTTTTTAATTGTCTACTTTTTGATCCATTTTTGTCTAGATTTTCTTTTATTCTCTAAAAACATATTTCTGATGGTTCTTTAAGGTCCTCTGCTAATTCTAAAATATGAGTCATCTATGGATCTACTTCAATAGCATGTTGTTTCTGCTTATTATTGGTTTATATTTTGCTACTTCTTTTTGAAAAAAAATTTTTTTTTTGGTCTGTCATCAAAACTGAGGTGACTGCTATTTTCTCCAGAAAAAAACATCTTCTACTCTATCAAGGAACTGAGCTGCTTAGGGACTGGAGTTTCAGGATAGGCTGGCTTTAATTCTCTTTCTTTGGATTCACATGTGTTAAGGTTAAGATTTGTCTTGTGTTGGTTTCAGCACCAATTCCCTCAGGGACATAAATATTGTAAGAGTTCTTTCTGTATCTTTCTAGAAAACTCTCTGATCTTAACCAGGTAAAAGAAAAGTAGGTAGAGAAAGCCGGCTTCCAATACTTCATGTCAGCCCCAAGGTCACAAAGAATCACAGTGGATCCTTTTTCCTCTGAGTGTAGAACCTGAAGTTCAGCTCCCACCCACACCGAGCAAGTACCCCCTGGAAGGGAGCTTCCTGATCTCTGCGCACCCCGGAACTGATCCCTTAAACCTTCCTGCAGTCACAACTCTATGATGCTTTTGCAACACAAGCAATTGGACTTTATCCAACTATTTTCTAGTCATCGTGGTAGGAGGAGCAATAACCTACCACTGACCTGTGTCCTAACTACAGGAAGACTCAATTTTAAGATAGTGGTTTTTTGTTATATTTTTGTCTAAATGGAGTTTGACTATCTGCTTTTGGTTTTATGCTTTAGAAGCTAAAGCATTACATGATGTATGTGCTATTTAATGTTTATATGTATTTTCATAATGAAAAATAATGTGAATCAATATTCAGGGTCTGTAAGAGGTGTTCTCTTTTTTTCTTGAAAGGAGATTTTCCTCTTAAAGTTGAAAAGTGCAGTGTTGCACACAGCTGTCTGAGATTTACTGCTCAAAACTTCACTACAATTATTTCCATGTGGTTTTCTAATGCTGGTACTGGCAGATGGGCAAGTTACTACATTTACCTGGGAGCTGAATTCAAACAGTAAAGAAAAGAAGCCACTGAGTAGAGACAAAGACATTTCTGTGTATTTCTAGAAGAGAATTCATAATGAGTGTCAGAAATGTGCAGCTCAAAGGTGTTTATAACAGTTGGTGGCAAGAAAGAAATTCTAGGGACCTGGCAGTTTACATTAAATTGTGTGTGCCTTAAACCAGAGCCATCACTTAGCTCTAAGAAATTAAAGCACTGTCACTCAGGGCATTTACAGTGTAGAAACTTCCTAGCTCCTACCCTCAGCTCCTACCAAGTGAGAAAATTTAGTTCAGTTGGGTCCTAATTATTGAACATGCACAAATAACCTACAAATTCTGCTTTTTGATATTTATTTTAAGTATTTTAACTCAATGTGTTTACTTTTGCCACTCTAGATAATAATCATTCTCCAACCAGCAAGGAGGTTTATTTGGGAAGAGAAGAACATTGCAGAGGGAATGAGTCTGATGTAGTAAGTTATTGACATATTCAAGAGGAAGACTTTACTGATTTGTTTGTGTGCTTATTTATCTTCTCATTTATTTGTTGCATTAGGGGTGAACCCAAGGCCTTGTGAATGCTAGGCAAGTTTTCCAGCCCTGAACCATGCCCCCAGCTCTTTTTATTTTTTTGAGACAGTTTTCACTAAATTTCCCAAAATGGCCTTGAACTTGCAATACCCCTGCCTCAGCCTCCTGAGTAGCTAGGATTACAGGTGTGTACCACCTTGCTCAGCTAAGGAATATGTTAAAGGAAGAAAGAAGGAAGTTTACATAAGCTCCTTGGATTACAGGGCTCATTGGTCTTGAAAACCAGAGGCGAGGGGCAGCGTCAGTTCATGGGTAGAGGTGGCTTGTGAGGCAGCTGTACTGTTGCTAACACCTTGTCTGAATTACTGCAACCTTGAAGCATGTTAGACTTCCTTGCATGAGGCTGAGACTACGTGGGAAGCGTTCAAAGCATGGGATGTGTGCAGAACAAGGGGAAATCTCTTTTGAGCCTTTAAAAAGTCCTTGAGAGGGTACTTATCTCAGACAGGCAGGCACGAGCCTCCCTCTTCACGTCTTCTTGGCTGTAATTGTGTCTGCATCTGACAGAAAAAAGATTTCATTTTGATTGCATCCACTTTCACAATTTCAGGCAGCGGGGAAAGCCACCCCAAAGCTTCACCTGGCTGAGTCCTCTCAGAATGGACTCGGACCCAACATAGGAAAGGACGGTGATTATAGAGCAACACCCTCAGTAGCCTCCTCCATCCAAAACCTTCTCGCTCTAGTTTTCCCTAATTTCCTTGTAGGCCTCTCATCCATCCCTCTGTGCAGGACAGAATCTCAGGTTCCATCTCTCTGGTTCTGCTGATTTGCCTTCCTAAATCCATGCCGTTGGCTCTTTCCTCTCTATTATTGCATTACCAACACGCCCACTCTGTCTAACTGGTGGCTTTTTCTGCCACCTGAGCCCTTCAGGTCCTCTTTTTTCTACCCATTCCAGCCGTCATGATCTTTCTGAGACAAAGCAAATCAAGTCAGCCTCTTGCTTAGTGGCCACTGTTAGTCCTCAGCCCCTCAGTGTGACAACCAAATCCCTGATGATTCCCCTCCTGGACCACCTTCTGCAGGTCTCCCGGAAGCGGCTGTTTACCCTGACTCTGCTTCCTGCCTTTGCCCCTTGGCTCAGACAACCTCTTCCCTGGGAACCCCAGAATATAAAGCATGTCATGTCCGAGGTTTCCTTCTCCTTTCAGAGCACAGAGCCCAAGAGAGACCTCGGTCAATTCAATAGCTCCCCAAAGTGACTAATGATCAGAATGGCATAAGAAGCCTTATTAAAATTATTCTATTTTGTAATCCATTGTATTAATACGTAGTCATACTTGTTTATTTCAATTTTATTTTATTGGATATGAACACATACCTTGAAAGTCAAACAGAGCCGAGCATGGTGGTGCACACCTGTGATCCAGACATCCTGAGAGGGCGAGGAAGAAGGATCACAAGTTCAAACCCAGCCAGGACAACTTAGCAGCTTAGTGAAACCCTGTCTTAAAATAAAAAATGAAAAAGGACTCAGTTTGAAGGTCTGGGATTCAATCCCCGGGGCTGCACACACACAAAAGTCAAATAGAAGTTGAAAGTGGTGCTTCAGAAGACATCAACTTTCCCTCTGCAGTCTTTCCACACGTGTGGTTTGCTTGGTACTGACACATTGCTGTGATTCTAGACAAAAGGTGTTACTTTTACTCAATTCATAGGTGTTAGGTGTTACCTACTTACTTCCCTTAACGTTACTTCTGATGCATATTGATTCATACCTGTTATGCCCCTATAACTGAGATGCTGGACCTTCAACCTTTACCTTTGGTTTTTCCCTTTTCTGTTCTTTCTTTGTTCATTTCCTTGCTTTTGTGGTGCTGGAGATCAAACTTAGGACTTCACACATGCTAGGAAAGTGCTCTCTACCTCTGCATTATACCTGAGCCCACCTTTCTTTCTTTTATTGTTTTGAAATTCTTTTCTCTTTGTTTTCCATTTGTTTCTCTTCCTGCTTTGAAACTTGAGGAAAGTTGTTTTTCACTGTTGTCTTTCAAACCTATAGGATTTTTATTTTATGTCTAGAGCTCCATCTGCATTCTGTAATTATTTGATTTTCTGTCTCTTTTCATGGGTGCAGCATTTTCCCTTATCTTTCTCAAATTATTAATGGTAAATGAATTTTCAAAAATTTTGTTTTTGTCCCTACCTAGGGTGTATGGCTTCAAATTTTATTTTGTCTACTCTTTCAGCACCGATATTCCACATCATGGAGTTTCTCTAAGAGCTGGGAAGCAGAATCTCACTGGCCGCTTGTGGGCAGCCTTGGTGGCTGACTATGAGCTGATCTTGCTGGGTTATTTGTGGGTAATACTCCTAGTGTTTACCGTAGGCCACACACACTCTGTTTGAACAGTAACATGTGACTTTAAACATCTGGGAGAATTCTGTGAGTTTTGGGATTCAGAATCAAGATGCAATTATAGAGTCTCACCCGGTTCGCCCTGGTGGACTTCAAAACGGTTACAGTTGATTGGGCCAAAAATAGTTCAGGTCAGGTTCTTGTGTACAAGGGAAGAATTACCAACTGTACACCTGCTTCCACCTCCCAAAACTGTGGTGCTTCCCTCTCCCATTTTCCCCATGCTTTGAGGTTTATGTATCTTTACAAGCTCTTCACTATGGTCTTCTTGTGACTTAGGGAAGATGTAAATAAGCCTGCACATTTGATTCATGTTTTGACCCAGACACCTGAAGAGTTCTGTAAAAGGCAGGTTCCAGTCCCCACCTCCTGAAGCCCACTTGTAGTTCTTACTGGTTCTTATGTCTCTGAAGTGCTCTCTGTGGGATAATTCTTGGAGACACAGATGTCAAACTGCTCATTTGATCATTAAGAAATAATAGCAACACTCCACCTCGAAATGGAGGACTGTTTAGATAAAAACACTTTAGATGAACACTGGGTCCTGCACGCTACATTCTGTAGTTTTAGCCAAGGCTGTGGTTTTGTAGCAAGCTGTAAATTCTGACACTGATTGGAAGTTTGGTCTTGCAACGAGACAGTTCCTGTGTTGTTCCCAGGAATCAGAGCTGACTCGAATGTGAAAAATCATTTTTATGAGGGATAACCTTGAACCAGTTGAGTTATGACTGAATAGCTTTTCCTCTAGCTTTTAATGTGATCCTGGAACTTGCAGGATAATAATTTCTTCCTATCACTAGAAAAATGCAGCAGGTATAGGTGTTAGCATATACATGTATATCATACATGCATGCATAATATTTATATACAAGTGCACAAGGGAACATACATATCCTTTGGGACAGCGCTAGTTAATAAGATTTTGTAGATTCCACAGAAGTTCAAGAATGACCTGGGACAGCTGAGGCGCACCTGCCCGCGGAGAACTCTAGCACAGGGAAGAGTATAAAAGGGGGCTCCAGCTCCACTCAGAAGCAGCACCCACACTGAATAGCTGTAAAACCTTAGGTAAATTATTCAGCCCACCTGAAACCAGGTTTCTTCATGTCAAGACTGGGAACAATGATCCCCGCTCTGCGAGGTTTTATCAGGATTAGAATAGCTTCTGGAAAGTGCCTCTTACACACTTGACGCAATAAACTCCAGTGATTAAACATGTTCATCCCCAAGTTGCTAATTCCTCTGTAAAAGGAACAGGACGCACCCAGGAAAGAGGGGCTCCTGCTGCCATACCTAGGTGCGTGCGGGTAAGGAGACTGGCACATATCAGGGTCTGGTCACTTAGTATTACAGGTATTACCACTGGGGCTGTTTTCCCAGAGAGGACAGATGAGTCAGGCTGCCACCGTTGGGTGCTGCTTATCCAATGATAGGCCCACACAAAGGTGCTTAAAGACAGACAAAGTTCAGACATTTTCCTCCCATCACTCCTGCTTCTTCCAAACCCATGTGTAGTCTACCACTGAACTACGCTCACTCTCCTGTCTCAGCCTCCCAAGTAGGCGAGGTCACAGGCATGTGCTACAGTGCCTGGCTCACTCTTTCCACTGCCCTGATACCCAGGTCCCTCTGCAGAGCCAGTTCCAAGACTCCGAAGGCTGCCCTGGGTCTGTGCCACGCCGTCTGTCCCAGCTCTCCCTGCTCTGTTGTCTAGCGGCCACTTTAGTTCCTTTTGCAAGTTAGCAATTGCTAGTCCCTGGAAAGGACTCTTGCTGCTGCCAGGCCAAAAGCCTAACCCATCATGTTCTCCTTCACTTGCCCTTGTTCATTCAACAAACACTTGCTGTGTGTCAGGGACATGCAGGCAGGAGGGATACACTGGCGAGAAAAAGATGCAGACTTCCCACTTTGGTCAATTTACAGCCTTGTGAGTCCTGGGCTGTATGACTTTGTCTTGCTCTTCCTCTCTGACTTTCACTGCGTGTGTGTGTGTGTGTGTCTGTGTGTATATAAAAAGATGGTGTGTGAATTTAGACTTGTGAATGAAGGGGGTTCATAGCAATGGCAAGTCTGTAGATGAGATGGATGAAGTCTTTCTATAATCTAAGAATTCAGAATTCAGATTGTCTTTGACACTGATAGTAAGAGGTATGATTGAAACATGAGGAACGTCTTTAAAAACACTCTTTGATGGTGAAAGACACAGTGTCATGAATTTCTCTGAGGCCTCCTCCTTGCTTCAAACACACTGACCCTATCATGCTGGCCACTTTTTGAAGCAGTTCTAGGAGTCCCCTTTTGTGCCGAGTGGCACCATGTGGCTGCCTCAGTGTCCTGAATGCATTCTAAACATTTCCCTTCCGTGGTCATTTTGCCTTCGGGGAGGAGCCGGAAGGCACACAGAGTCAGCTCTGGAGAGCGAGGTGCATTTGTGTTGTTACGAAACCATCTTCCCACTGGATGGCACGAGGCAGCAGTTGCTGTATTTTTTATCACATCTCATAAGGACACTCATAAAGGGACTTCCAGCCCTGCTTCAGAAAGCAGAAATAGCAATGAGATAAATGAATCTGAAGAAGGTGGAAGACGATGAGCGGGATTTCTGGCGATGTGCTTTTTACTGCAATACATTTTTAAAATCAAACATTCACCGTGCGTTTTGATCCTAGATCTCAAACCAGACTGATTCCATAACACACAGTTTGAGAATAGAGTCACATATCCGAGTTATTCCAAACACATTCTGTTTCCAATAGCTCAACAGAATAGTGCTTGTAAAATTCAAATATAAGTTAATTTAAAATCAGTAAAATTTCAGCTCTTCAGTTGCACTGGCCTCATGTCCAGGGCTTGGTAGCTGCCCACGTCTGCAGTCACCCAGCAGAGCCAATGTCTGGCTGGAAGAAAACATAGAAGCCATCGTCGTTTAACAGGACAAAGAAGGCACCAGGCAAATGCAGAGCACATCACATTCTAGAAGACGGATGGGCTCCTTGGACTCTGAGGAACCTATGCGTGTTGGAAAAAGTCAACCCCGTGAAAAATTTGGAGGCACAGGAAGTGAAAGAAACTAATGAGACATGATAAAGTATAGTACATGACATTTAATGGGCTCCTGCATCTAGGGAAAAAATAAAACTGACATAAAAGACATTTTAATGGCATTTAAATTTGGACTGTGTAATAGATGAAATTATGAATTTTTTTTCTTCTTAAATTTTGTATTTTGCATTTCCCAAGAACAATAATGTTCCCTAATATAACAATAACACTTAGCACACTTAAAACTGACAATTTCAAGCTGGGCAAGGTAGTACACACCCACAATTCCAGCACTGTAGGGGACCGAGGTAGGAGAATCACAAGATCTGAGTCAGATCTGGGGTGCTTAGTGACTTAGTGAGACCCTCTCCCCAAAAATAAAATTTAAAATGACCGAGGGTGTATTTCAGTGCAAAAGCCCTGGGTTCAATCTCTGGTACTTGAAAAGAAATGAAATGAAATTTTAAAATAGGAATGAAGTGAGATAATGTCTGTAGTACATTACAAAGAGTTGAGAACTAAACACACACATGAAGAGAGAAAGAATACAGAGAATGTGATGCCCTGTTATTCGGTAAGACATATGCGCCCTTCTTTCAACTTTTACGCAGGTCTGAACATTTTCAAAATACAATTTCAACACCTACTTTCATAGAGAGTGGATTTTAGAGAAGCAGAATGTTAACCATTGACCATAATGCGTGGAAAGGGTCATTACTGTTATTATTAAATAATTGAAAGACATTGTTGGCTTTGGTGGTTGGTGATGGAGCTGCTTTACACTGTGTGGTCAGAGCAGGTATCTCTGGAAGGTGACAGTTAAGTCCTGAGTGACACAAGGGAACATTCATGGGAAGGAAATGTGGGCACAGATCTTTCTGGGCAAAGGGAAACGCGAGGGAGGAAAAGAACTTGCTGGTTCAAGACACTGAGAATGAAGGGTCGGGCCAGCCTGGGGAGAAGTAACGCAGGGGTAGGGCTGGCAGAACACGGCTGGGACGGCTGCGAGGACAGCGGCTGAAGGAAAGGAAGAGCTCAGAGCTTGCACTGTTTGACTGACTTTGCAGACCTGAAGCTGGTAGTCTGAGCATCTATTCAGAGGATGACAATACGCAATACAGCATTACTGTGCATTTCCTATTGCCTTGTTTTTGCCACTATCCCTCTCATTGTTTTGTTTTATTCCCTTTAAAATACAATTTAAAATAGAAAAAGAAACTGAAAATAGGCAAATTGCTGTGTCCAGAAGGCCAGAGAGGGGACAGGAGCGACCTGGGGCCTGGGACGAGGGCCTGGCAGGGCAGTAGGACCCAGCAGGAGCTGCCCGGACGGCTGCACCTTCTTTCAGGGCAATGCAAAAGCAGCGCAGGTTAGGCAGAGTGGGAAGAACACAGTGCCTGTCTTCCAGCCACCTTCTGACTGCTGCATGGACACTGCTGATACAGGCAGCGGGGAAAGCAGAGAGGCCAACTGGGAGGCTGGGAGGCCATCTAGGAAGGGTGGCGGCGGCTTGTGTCCAGGGGAAGCCATGGCACTGGACGTGGGTGGACAGGCCAGTGCAGTGTGAATGGGAAGCTAAGGGTCTGGGCTTTGGAGCAGGCATAGAAGACAAGGAAATGAGAGGATACAAGTGTCATTGCTTGTCCTTCACCGCAACTTCACCAAGGACTGGGCTGGACAGGGCAGGCGGGGATCCCGAGCGCTCTGCTTATTTTTACTTTTGTTGTTGTTTGCAGTGCTTGGAGTCAAACCCAGCGCCTTGTGCATGCGAGGCAAATGCTCTACCGCTGAACTCTTTTTTAGCTATGCTAATTGGATGCTCTTCTTAGACTTTCTTCCGAGGACAGACGTGAAGCCAGCACCCAGCTACATGTGCAGGATCACACATTTGGGAGCTGACAGTATACAGGTTATATTTAAAACCAAAGCCTAGAAAAGATCATCATTTGCTGACTTTCATTCTGCTCATGAACATAAAGATTATCTCTAATGTTTAAACTGTTACAAATAAGGCTGACTACTGCAAATACCTTTATCTTCCAGATTAGTTCTTTTTGGAAAGACAGCTGGGAGAAAGACATGGACCTTTACAAATTATTATTTGAAGTAATTTCAGATAAGGTGCAAAAATTCTACCTACAGTTCCTGTGACTACTTCATCTAACTTCCATTAATGTCGACATGTTGCATAATATGGGATGAGTATCAAAATGTCCAAATTAGTGGAATACTGTCTGCTGAACTGTGGATTCTATTCAAAATTTCACCAGTCTTTTTCACTAATGTTCCCTTTTTTGCAAGTCCAGGGTTTAACCTAGGCTCACACTTTGTATTTAGTTTTCATTTTTCCTACGTGCTCCGAAATGTTACACTTTGTCAGCCGATCTTTGTCTCTTATGCCCCTGAGGCTCATGAAGAGTATTTGTCAAGTATCGTAGAATCTACCCAGAGGTGGGTTTGTCTGATGGTTTCTCATGGTTGGATTGACATTATGTATTTTTGGCGTGACCTCAGTACCTTACAGTAGAAGATCACAGGCTGATGTGTCTCATTTTTGATCAGCTAGTTCAGGTGATGTCCAGGGTCTAGTTTGTTCCACTGCAAAGTTATTGTTTTTATTTTTGTAATTAATAAGCATTGGAACAAGTGGGATTGCTTGGAACGACATCAATATCCTATTTCTTCTAAATATTTATGTGTCTCTGAAGGCAGGTAGCACTGTGTTCTTCCCACTCTGCCTAACCTGCACTGCTTTTGCATTGCCCTGAAAGAAGGTGCAGCCGTCCGGGCAGCTCCTGCTGGGTCCTACTGCCCTGCCAGGCCCTCGTCCCAGGCCCCAGGTCGCTCCTGTCCCCTCTCTGGCCTTCTGGACACAGCAATTTGCCTATTTTCAGTTTCTTTTTCTAGGCTTTGCCTTGTGTCTTCCCTTCCCCTTGCTCTGGAGTTACCTACTCCACATAGTCCTAGCCTCTTTCCTTGGAGTTGGTCTTTAGACACAAAGGTTTGCATAATCAGTGTCCTTGTTTCTAGGAGGGTGTCATTGTTCCTAGGCCTTGACAGTGGAAACGGCTAGAAAATAGATGCTTGCGTACGAACCATACTGGCAAACACCTTCGTGTTTACTTCTGTGTTTTCCTCTCTGCCTTTGTGTTTAAAACTGAGTTCACACTGGTACTTCCTATTACAATGCCAAATGACAAGGTTAATGCTAGGCTTTTCCTCTCCCTTCTTTGAAATTTATTCATTTGACAGTATGAAAACTGCAGATAGCCTCTAAACTGTATTTACTTAGTAATTTATTCAGTGCTGGAAGACATGGAAAGTGGTTTTGGTATTGTTAGCACACCCAGATGAGGAGCACACTTACTAAGTGTGATTGTTATGTCCACTTCATTAAAATAAGTGACATCTAGTAGATTAGTGGAAAATGCTTCTGAGTGTGTCTGGATTGGTCACTGGAGGTGTGACCTTGGGCACTTTGTCTAGTTTCTGGCTCCTTTTTCTCTGGTGCTTTTCTCTTCCTCTGTTCCTGCCCACCATAAACTAAGCCCACCATACCCTTCTGCTATGATGTCTCTGCCTCGGAGTGAGCTGACCAAGGACTGAAACCTCTGAAACCGTGAGCCATACAAACCATTTCTTCCTTTAAGCTGAGGGTCAACTACTTGTCCAGAAATACAGACCACAAATTATTTAATTTTAATTCTTATCCTTCCTGAGATTTTTTAAAAGATAAAATAACAACATATGGGTATTTTAAAATTCTTTTCATATATTGGCAAATTACTTTCCAGAAATGCTGCTTCAGTTAACACTCACATGAATAGGTCAGTATAGTGCTTGCTTCACTGTAACCTGGGCATAACTGGTTATCTTTTAAAATATTTGGTCATTTGATGGACAAAAACCCACTTTTCCTAGTCTGCATTTCTCTGACCTCTGTGGAAATTATATACATCACCTGTTCCTTACTGGGTTGTTTTTCTTCAAGTCATTCATCTTTTGGAGACTGCCTTTCTTTTACAGACTTTCATGGGCTCTTACACAATGAGGGTAATAAGTCTTTGTCCTTTATCCTTATTTGTGCAGCTCTTTAGAAAGCTGCAAATTCTCCTTACTGTGTCCCTAAAATACTTTCCCCAAGGAACTACTAAAATTATTTTATTCAACCAAAGCATCCTAAATCTAACTATGAAGAACTTGGGGAACAAATGATCGTTGTAAAATTCAGCAACATTGTAACCAGGGCAAAGAATGTTTCTTCTCTCTTGTTCACATATCTAAAGTTTATGACTCTTTAGAATTTTCTTTGAAACAAATGAATGATATTGAGCTTGACTTTATGAGTACTGCTTACTTTCAACTCTATATGCTCCAAGTCATCCTGAAAAGTTAGTTTTTAAAATAATGTTTGAGTCTGTGCTTTGGCTTAGTATAAACCTTTTGGTTACATGTATATTAGCTCTAAGCAGCAAAAAGGTTTTTTTTTTTTGATAAGAACAAATGATTTTGAGCTTGATTTCACATAGACTGCTTAGAATGATTTCACATAGACTGCTTAGATTTGCTCTGATGCTTTATAAAAATGAGTTTTAAGAATGATCGATTCTGGGCATGTTTGACATAAATTACTTAGTTTTCTCTAAACTTGCTTTCATTCACTTTTCATTTGAATTAAGAGTGTCATTTCTTACTAATCTACTCAGTTTCAGTTAGTTCTGTGTCACTTTAAGAAGTTACCTTAGTTATAAATGTGTGATTTTGACACTGTTTCCATTTAGCCTTCTTGGGCTTATTTTAAATTGTTCTAACTTTAGGGATGGTAGTTTTGAGATGAATGTGTATGTTTAAGCTTACACAGATAGCTTACAGAGCACCTGTGAGTGGGATGCCTATGCTAATGAGTGGGATACCTATGCTAATGAGCACATATAGATGTAGCCTGTGCTATATCACAGCTGTACTCTGGCTTACAGTGATTGTAACCCAGATCCCAAGTTCACAGATGCTAAAATGAGCCAGGAGCAGTGGTGCACACCTGTAGTCCTGGCTACTAAGGAAGCTGAGGCAGGAAGACTGCATTGTCCTATGACAGCCGTGGCGAACCTATTAGAGCTTTCTATGATAACAGTCCACTGTGATACGCACGCCTTAGGCTCACCACCACTGGCCTAGGAGTTTAAGGGCAGCCTGTGCACCACAGAAACCCACTTCCCTCAAACAGACATACAAAACACACCCCACCAAAAGAAACCACACAGGAAGAAAGGAAAGGAATTGTAACATTCATGTTACAGTGTTAAATGTTAAAATGAATGTTAAAATGTGCAGAAAAATATGCAGCATCAAATTTAAGAAGCAGAACTGTTTTCAGTAGTTGGTGATTTGGGGAGTAAAAAGGTAAAAGTGATCAAAGATTTCACCCAGACTTCTGGCTCGTGTAGAGCCACCCATCCTACTAAGAGTGTTTTCCTACCACCACAAATAAATAGCCATGAAGACTATCCCTGCAAATGGAGCTTTATGATTACTTCTGGCCATTCCTGTATGGAAATTCTTAGAATTTGGTATATTAAAATGATATTTCACTGCCGGGTCGGTCTGTATTTTTTACAGTGATGTTGAACTTCCTTTCCTAAATACACATACTGTTTGTGCTTCCTTCTCAGAAACTGCCTGTAAGTGCTGCGCCTGAGCTTTTTTTATCGCACTTCCACTGCTTAATCAGGGCAGCAGATATAATTGGAACCTCCATCCCCTGTCCTGTACGAGCTGCAGTCAACCTCTCTCAAGGCTTATTGTATGCATTGGTAATGCAGGGTTAGGATTTTTAATTATACAACATCTAAAATATATAGCCAAATTAAAATAATAAGCACCCCATATTTTATTTCATGAAGTCTTAACCTTCTTCTGTGTTTAGCTCAGATTTATTTTAAAGAAATATAATTTTGTGCAGATAAACTTAAGGTCTCCAGGCTCCCTCCCCAATCTCAAACCTTACCCTACTTTCCCACTTTAGTAACCATTACCACGATTTTGGCTATTTTATTCTATATGTTTGCTACAAATTTAAGTATCCACAAGGTGTGAATGATACTGTTTTCCCTGATCTGAATGTATGTAGCACATGCATGATATGTTTTTAGGATACACCTTCTGCACATGACTTGCACGCAGCTTACAGTTATATCTTTCCCTCAACATTTTCCCAGTATCTCTCATTATACAGTCATGGCAGCTTCATTTTAACTGAAGTACATTTTTCCAGGGTTAACATGCTACAAGTTATGTACCTATTTTCTCACGACTTATATTGTTTTTTTTTTTTTTTTTTGCTATTACAAATTTGCAATGAGTATTCAAAAACATGTCTCCTTTCACCTTTGTATGAGAGTTCATTTCCTGAGAATTATAAAAATCTTCTACTTTATTACATATAATCATACTGACCTCCAAAGCTACTGTATCAAGCTGCACTCCTAATAGCAGTGCAATAGAATTTCTGTATCTCCATACTCTCACCCACACTATGTATTGTCAGACTTTAATCTGTGCCACTGGATGGCATTCATTGCTTCAATGTGTGTTTCCATGATTATGAAGCTGGGAGTCTTTCATATGTTTATTGATCTTCCTACTTTTCTCTTTTATCAATTGGCTACTATATTATTTGCCAATGTCTTTGTATGTTTTCTGTTGCTGTAACAGAAGATCAGAGTGTTATGGTCTATGTCTAGATGTCTTTCCAAAGCCTCATGCTCTCAGAGCAGGGTTCTCGGGTGCTGACTGGTTTATAGGGGCGTTGCAGGTGACTGGCTGCTCCCAAGTGGGCTACGGTTGGAAGAGGCAGGTCACTGGGGCGTGGCCAAAAGGGTGTATCACCCTTCCCAGCATCTCCCTTTACGCTCTGCTTCCTGCCACCATGTGGTGAGCATCTCTCCTCTGCTAGACCCTTCTACCATTCCTTCCTGCCTTGGGACCAGCCGACTATGACCAAAATCATTAACCAAAATAAACGTCTCTTCTCTTAAATTGTGGGTATTAAGGATTTTGTCCCAGTAACGAGAAAACTGACTCCAACACACAGACTGAATAATTCTTTTCTTACAGTCCTGGAGACTAGAAATGTCAAGGTTAAGGAACTGCAACTGTGGGGTCCTTCTTGCTGATGGGGACTCCTGGCAGAATCCCGAGACAATGCAAGATATCACATGGAGAAACATAGCGTGTGAGCTAGAAAGAGCTCAATTTTGTAACAAAGCTAATCCTCTGATAATCCATGAATGCATGAATGCATTAATCCATTTATGAAAACAGACCTCTCATGACCCAGTCACCTCCCAGCAGTGCCACGTCTCAAATGTTATTAACATATGACTTCAGGGATTAAGTCCCTGTCACGTGAGTGGGGGAACACACTCAAATCATAGTAGTGTATTTTCTATTGGGTTATCTTTTTGTATAGTTGCAGAACCTCCTTAAATGTTCCACAAACAATATTATTAGTCTGTTTCTTGCACTGCAAATGTCTTCTTTAAGTGTGTGACTGGACTTTAAGGGTTTTTTTCTAACTTTAATGTGGAGAAGCTTTTTGTGCCAGTGTAGTCTAATTTGTCAGTCTTTTCCTTTTCCTGTGCTTCCTTTTAAAGAAGTGCTCTCTGCCAAGAGGTCATAAATACTCATCCATATTTTCCTCCAACAGTTTTTAAAGATTTGCTTTTGAAATGTACATATTTAGTCCCTTTAAGATTCATTTTCTTCACGGTACACACTAAAAGCATATGCTTCATATATCTCCACAATAGCTCTTTTTTATTTAATTTCTGTGACTGTCTCATAGGTTGAGTTTCCATATATCCAAGGTCATGTCCCTTTGTGAAGCTTTATTCTGTATAATACTTGGAGTATATGTTAAAATTGAAGGCCATTTTTATTCAATTCTAGGACGTTCCTACAAATTGTTTCTTTAAAAATAGATTCATCATCACTGCCATCATACTTATGCTCTGGAGTTCCTGGAAACCCTGGTAAATGAATGTGGAAGTATTTCAACCCACCCTGCATGCCTCTCAACAACGACATCGCTTGCGTCTTTTGTCTTTCTATGACGTGTTTTGTATGAATTTCTCAATTCTGTCTTCCAATGAACTAATCTTTCCTTTGTTTCCATTTTGCCAAATTTAAGTAGCCATGCTTTTTCTCTTCTGCAGTTATTTATAGTATAATCAAAATATATAATCCATGTTGAATTTTTAAAAATTATGTGACTGGAAAAGACATGTTCAGACACACTTATCCCATCGTTCCTTGTCACTTTCTAAAGCAATTCTGGAAGTCTTCTTTCATAAGCATCTTTTTCAAACTGTTATTACAATTACAGTGAATGTTGCTGCTGAGTGGCCCCCAGGAGAAAGACAGGCTCGCAAAAATGCTTTGGTGTGGGCTCTTCCACCTTGCTCACTAGATCTGGCACAGTGTGGCTTCTGGGTCTTCCTCAAAGTCAAAATAACCATGAAAGCTAAAGGTTTTGCCTCAATTCAGGACACTGAGGAAGCCATGACATCACCACTGGAGACGCTCAGGAAGGAGAACTTCCAGAACTGCTGCGGAAAGTGGAAATACGTGTGTGTGTGTGAAGGAAGGCGGGAGAATTTTGAGGGGTATTTTGATATTTTTCACGGATCATGTTTTTGTTCAGCTCTCATTTGTGTATTTCTCCCTGTCTCTTGGTTTGCAGTTGTCTCCACCTAGTCTCCAATTGGAGACCTAAAACCATGCCTATATTGCAAGTGGGACCATCACATGTCCACTCTCAGAGGTGTTCTGGGCTTGGATGGCCTCCTAATGTGGAAATCAGGTCTATATTCATCTTTATCCATAGTCCGAAGTTGGACAGCAGCTATAGCCCTTGGTATCTTTAAAAAGAATGGTGTTTTTCAGATCTAGCTCCCATAAAATAAAAGCAATATTCATAAAATGTATGATTCATGGCACATGCCTATAATCTGAGCACTCAAGAGGCTGAAGCAGGAGGATTGCCATAAGACTGAGGCCAGCCTAGGTTAGATAGTGAGTTCAGGCCAGCTGGACTACACAGTGAGACCCTGTCTCAAATAAAAAATAAATGTACAATTCAGTACTTGTTGCTATAGTCACCAAATTAAGAAACCGCAACTACTCTCTGATTCTAGTACATTTTAATCAACCCAAAAAGAAATCATAATTTTCTGTCTTTATGGATTTATCCTTTGTGGATATTTTATGTAATTAGAAACATGTACTATGTAGCCATTTGTGTCAGTCTTTCGTTTGGCACAGTGTTTTCAAGGTTTATCCACGTTGTAGTGTGTACCAGTACTTTATTCCCTTTAAAATGGTTTGTTGTGTGAATGTACCACATTTTCATTATCCACTCATCAACTGATGGACATGTGAGTTCTTTCCATTTCTTAACCACTGTAAACGCTACTGTGTCAGTTGGCTCAGGCTACCCTAATACAGTACAACAGGCCAGATGGCTTAGTCAGCAGAAATTTACTTTCTATAAGCAGGAGACTGGAATTCTGAGATCAGTATGAAAATGTGGTTGGTTTCTGAAGGCATCTTCCCAGTTTGCCAATGGCCACCTTCTCCCTGGGCTTGCTCACGGTAAAGAAACAAAGCTGTCTACACACGTTTCTCAGATGAAGACATACAAATGGCAAATAAATACATGAAGAAATGTTCACCATCACTGGTCATTCAAGAAATGCAAATTAAAACAGCACTGAGATTTCATCTCACTCCAGAAAGAATAGCTGCCATCAAGAAAACAACTGATAACAAATGTTGGCAAGGCTGCGGGGGAAAAAGGAACACTGCTCCACTGTTGGTGGGAGTGTAGACTGGTGCAACCACTATGGAAATCACTATGGAGATTTCTCAGAAGACTAGGATTGGAAGTTCCACTCAATCCAGCTAGTCCCCTCCTGGGTATTTTCGCAGGAAAACTGAAAAGGTCATGTCACAGTGATATATGTGCACCCATGTTCATAGCAGCACAATTTGTAATAGCTCAATCTCGGAAATAACCCAAATGCCCATCAACTGCAGAGTGGATGAAAAAGATGTGGTATTTTTATACAATGGAATATTATTCAGCTATAAAAAAGGATGATCTTGAGGCCTTTATAGGTAAATGGAAGCAACTGGAGACTATCCTCATTAGTGAAATAAACAAGACTCACAGTAAATACCACATTGTCTCTCTAGTGCAAAAAATAATAAAAGCTGTAGGAATAATAAGACCCAAAATGTGTAATTACTGTTGTAAAAAAGAAGAAAAGAAAGTGTTCTAAAGGATATAACTGCATGTATGTTTAATTGTGTAAGATTGATAACCATGTTACTAAGTTTTTGTTAGATTGGTGAACAAAACTATTTGCATTCTCACTGTTTGAATGTCTGCTTTTTATGCTTTAAGTTTGTAACTTGAACAACTATTTCTAAGAGGACAATATGTACTTTCTCAACTAGTGATTTCTTAGTGTTTATATTTTTTGATATTCTGTATTATTTCTATCCTTTTTTCTGTTTTGCTTTTTTTCTCTTTAAATTTTTTAAAAAAGAAACAAAGCTGTCTGGTATTTCTTCTTGTAAGAGCATTAATCTCATCACTAAAACATGAAAAAAAAAGTTCTCTGTCAAAAATACCTAATTACCTATTAAAATCCTATATACTACCCCTCTGTGGCCCTATGGCTTCAGCATATGAATTCGGAGGATGATTGTGTCATCTGATATAAACCACTGTCTGAGTTCCTTTGTGAGCACGCTCTCAATTCTTTGGGAGTTATGTGGTCTTATGATAATTCCATGCTTAGGCTAATGAGGAACTGACAAAATTATTTTCACAGTATATACACCATTTTACATTCTTACAAGCACCCTTTGGAGATTTCATGTGATCCACATCTTTGCCAATACTTGTTATTCTTCATCTTTTTTTAATAATCGTTATCTTGGTGTCGAGTGATATTTCACTGGGATTTTGATTTGTGTTTCCCTAGTGATTAATAATGTTTAAACAGCTTTGCATTTGATTATGGTCTGTTTCCATATCTTCCTGGGGGAAAATGTCTATTCAAATCCTTTTCCCATGTTTCAACTTGTCTACTTGTCTTTTTGTTGTTGAGTTGTTAGATTTCTTTATATAATGCTAAGGAAAACTCACTTCAGCAGATGTATGACATAAAAATATGTTCCCTGTGCAGGATTTTGCAGCATTTTTTCTAGACTCCTTGTATAAGTTTTCTCGGTAAACCCTTCTTCCACATCCTAACTTCAAACAGGTATCTCAGGTGTCCCATCCCCTAGCCTAACTCTGGATCAAGCTTCCAGAAGTCTCTGCTTCTGCTTGTGTTTCTGCTGTGTTCAATCTACAAAGATATTTGTCTTGTACTTGGGGCTCAATCCATCTTTTGGCTTTCTGTTTGTTTTATCCATCATTGCTGAGTTTCCTGCAAAAAGCATCTTTCAATGGTGAACTCACTGCATCAAATCATCCCAAAGACCTCTCTCAATAATGTTTATAGTTTTTCTTTGTGTGTCCTTTTATTTATAATGGTAAGATTAGATAGATCAATACTCAATATGATTTCTTCCCTTTTATGTTTTGTAAGTCTCTCACAACCTAAGAGGAGGGAATTTGTTCTACCAATTTCTTCTTGTGGTTGCCTTTCTTTTTTATATTTAACTTCTCTCCTGTCTGAAATCTATTTTTTGTGGGTATAGGAATCCAAGTCTTAGGCCTTCTAAACCACTTAGTAATTATCTCAGCACTATCCAATTATGTTAAATGCCATTCTAGTTATTTGTCAAATTTTAATATCTACTTTGTAGCACTGGAGAGGCTGAGGAAGGAGGATTCCCAAGTTGAGGCCAGCTGGACTCCATAGCAAGACCTTGTCTCAAAAGAAAATCCCAAAACCCATTTTTTGTCTCCTTCAGAATCTATTTAGATTTTAATTCTATCCAGTGTTTATTTTTTCACTCCTACACCAGGAGCTGGAAGCATATCTTTTGTGTGTATGTTTCCTATAAGCCTAGCATGGAGCTATACTATAAATATAATAGATATAAAAGATAAATTTCAGAACGATAAAGGGATCCAGAGAAGTGTTATGAGATACAGTTTAGCCCTGTTGGAATGACTTAACATGACATTAAAGAAGGAAAGCCAGTACCTGGCACAATGCCTATTACATAGTAGATTTCAATAAAATACTCTATGAGAAGCATTTTGTGTACTAAGTTCTACACGAGTCCGTTTCCTCCAATAGAGTTTTCTCCCTCTATTATCGCTCCAATCTGCTCCTTCGATTGTGAGGGATGCTGTCCCCTGCCTGCCTTCCACAAGCTCCTCACAGGGACCCGTGATCCACGGGGAGGCAAGTAGTCAGGTAAATGTTGATGGGACAAGCTGAAAAGATGGAAGTTTCAATAACAAGTGTGACCATCTTGGAGAGTCTGGGTCTCCAGTCTTTCTTCCGCAAGGCTGGCCTGCCACTGAAGGGCCCCATGAAGGTTTAAAGGTCCCCTCTGAACCCATGTTGACATTTAATTGTCCTTGGTGCAGCACAAAGCCTTTAGAGATGGAAGCTTGGAGACTGCCAATGAGTGGCCTGATGCTGTTTTGGGGCCAGGGGCAGTTACCTTCTGAGTGGTTCCTGGTAAGATGAATTGAACCTGACCTCTCTCTGCTTGGCAGCTGTTCCTTGCCCCCTGCCTTTTTATGACAGCACACAAAGGCCCTCACCAGATGTCAGCACCAGGCGCTGAATAAACTTCTGTTGTTTATAAATCACCCAGTCTGGGGAATTCTCTCCTAGCAGCAGGAAACCAACCAGGACAGCTTACTCCACACTGGCACTCCACCAGCAGAGTCAAAGGAACAGTGACTTCATTTAGAAGCCTTGAGTTCTGCCTCCTGTTTTTCTCCCTATGATCATTAGAAACTTATTTAACTTCCCTGAGTCCCAATTTCTTTGTAAAACAGAGATAATGAGATCAGTGTGGAGAATAAGAATTAAATGGAGAAGCTCAGATGAGGGTTCTGTGCCTGTGTTTTGTTAGTGAATATGGACTCTTGGATAGAGAGTGGCGAGTTTGTGCTGATACATGTAGCCTAACTCGGTCTTCTCTGTCCCCGGCTAGCCTGTGTCACACTCAACACCATCTCCTTCCTCTTCTGCAGCAGTCTTCATTCCACTCTTTGTCCATAGTTTCTTTCTGTGTTAGTACATGTTTGTAGCACATAATTACATCCATCTTGGGGAGTCGGTGCATATACCTACTGCATCTTAATTATCTTTTATTTCCCCTTCTTCCCCTTAAACCCACCAGCAGGCCCTGTTTCCTCTCCACAAGGTCTACCTCTCTGTTTATTATCATCTATCTTTTATTTTCATCTTCAAATTATTTTTATATTGGGTTTCTCATAGAAGAAAAGCCATTCAATGCTTAGCTCCCTGTGTCTGATTCGTCTCATTTTGCATTTGCAGGTACATTGGTTTTCCTGCAAATGACTCCAATGTAGCCTTCTTTATGGCTGAGTAGTATTCCGTTGTTCATAAATACCACATTTCCTTTATCCATTCATCTATGCGTATACAGATGACTTTCAAGAATTAGCTATTTAACTTGTGCTTCTATAAAAAAAGGGTATGCATGTATCACTATGATATAATGTCTTTTAAGTTTTGGGACGATATCCAAATGGGGAATAATTTGATTAAGTTAAAAAAAAATTTTGAGACACCTCAATACGACTTTCACTCTTATACCTTCCCAGCAGCAGTGTAGAATGTTCCTCCCCCAGCTTTGCCGGCATTTGTTGGTTCTCAGTTCTTGATAAGAGCAATTTTTCTGGAGGAAGAGGGAATCTCCGTGTTGTTTTGATTTGCATTGTTTTAGTGTCTTTTTTTTAATTTACCGTGAGAAGGAGGCAAGAGGAGGAAGTACAGGGTGCAAATGGGCTGAGATCTGGTGACTTTTTTCCCTGCCACCAGAAGCACCATCATTCTTAAGGCAGCCTCGCCTGCAGGGCTCCCCTTGCGTTTGTAACAGCATCCGGGACCTGTCTGTGATTGCACAGATCCGGTGCACCAGCATCGCGTGGGCGGGTCTGGCTGTCCCTAAAAGGAACAGGAAGAGAAGGCTGCACGGCGCCAGCGGGCCGGGCTCATCCCTTAGCCAAGGGGAGCAGGGAGGACTGAGGATTCACCACAAGGATGCGGGCCGGCACTGGCATGGGGCGGAGAGACTGATGATGCCCGGATGCTTGGACGGTCAGTGCTGGGGACTCCAGGTGGGCAGCGCTTCGAGAGAGGGTGGACGAGTGAAGGCTGCTGGGATGCAGAGAAGACAGGCTGGGAAGGGGCGAGGGTGGAGATGAGGGAGAGGGGAGGGTGCAGGGGACTTGCATTTTTCTAATGGCCAAAGACGCTGACCATTTCTTTATGTACTTACTGGCCACTTGTACTTCTCCTTTTGAGAAGTATCTGTTCATTTCAATTCCCCATTTTTTGATTGGAACGTTCATTTTTTAAATTAAGTTTATTGGTACAATTTAAGTATATATAACGATCGCATTCATCGTAGGGAATGGTTTTCTTCTATTTTCATGTCCTCTCTTTTGCCGGTAGATTTTACACAGGAGAGAAAACATTGAATGCTTGACATTTTGAGTTCAGCTTATTTCACTTAACATGATAATCTCCAGTTCCACTCATTTTCCTGCCAGTGATGTGATTTTATTCGTATTTATGGCTAAGTAGTATTCCACTGTGTGTGTGTGCGTGTGTGTGTGTAACATTTTCTTTATTCACCCATTGACAAGCAACTAACTGGGCTGATTCTATTACTTGGCTATTAGGAGTTATGCAGCAATGAACATGAGTGTTTTATTTCCTTTCGATATATATTGAGGAGCAGTGTGGCTGAAAAATCAGACTTAAATTAGCAACAAAAAATGAAACTGAAACAGTTACAGTGGTTTCCCAGCAAAGAGGATCCCAGGACCGACAGACTTATTGCTAACTCTTATCAGACCTTTTACACCAATGCTCTTAAAATATTCTCTAAAACAGAGCTGGAAGCAATGCTTCCAAACTCATTCTTTAAAACCAGTCTCACCCTGCTCCCAAAGCCTGATAATGACACAACAAAAAAGAAAATTTTTATACACTAATATCCTTAAAAGACTGACAGACTAGAGACCAGTATTCTTAAGAGTTCTTTCATGAGTAAAATGCCGTATTTGTGTAGTTTAACCACAAGCATGTTAACTTTACCTTGGCTCCAGCATGTCATTCTGCCCCAGATAGCATCATTTCTTCAGCACGGGCGTTTTCTCCTCTCCTTGATCTTCCCGTGGTTCTTTCTTCCTATCCAGACTCCACCCATTCTTGAAGGTCCAGGCCCAGGCCCATGTTACTCTCAAGTACTTGTCTCCACCTCTGTCCTTATGCACCTTCCCTTTCTCTGAGCTGTCTTTGTTCTCCCCATGCTCAGTTATGCCCTCCTCATTCTGAGTTGCACACTCTTAAGTCAGTCTGCAACTCTATAGGCGGGGAGGAGCCAAGTCGCACCCTGCCTGGATAACTCCGCACAGTGCCCGGTGCCAAGGTCCAGCAGAGAGGATTAATACTCGTTACCGTCTGGGATGCGTTTCTCTGCATCCGCCTATTGGATCGTGTCAGTTCAGTGGAATCTCAGTAGTGGCGTATCTTTGATGTTGTCAGCTATCCAGGCTGCTCCACTGCAGTGGATATAGTTGGAAAAGGGTAAGAGGAGAGAGACAGGGCACTGTAGGTAATGGAATTTGTATCACAGAATGTTAACTTTGAAAATAGCAAAGTGCACAGATCGTTTGTTACAAGCTTAGCATCTTACAACAAAGGAAGCCAAGGCCTGGGGTGGTGAGCTGATTTTCCAAAGTCAACAATCAGAACTGTGACCTAAGGCCTGCGGCTCCCCATTCAGAGCTTTTCCTCTAGGGTGAGCTCATCTCCTTACATATTTTTCCAAGTCCAGATCCATAATTTAGAGCAAAAGCGGTTGTCTAAATATGCACCCCAAAGTTTGTGTGTTGGAATTTTAACCCCCAGTGCAATGGTGCTGAGAGGTAGGACCTTAAGAGGTGTTTATGAGGGCTCTGTTTCCATAAATGAGTTAATGCTGCTCTCTGGGGAGGGAGCTAGTTATCACGTGTTCTGGTTACTTTTCTCATTACTGGGACAAAAGACCCGACGCCTAAAGTTAAAGGAGGAAAGTGATTTACTTAGCTCACTACTTGTAGAGGTTTCACTTCATAATCAACTGGCTTTAAGCCAGGGTGGCACATGGCAGAGGGCCAACCATTCATGGCAGCAAAAGACACCAGAAACCATAAGAGCAAGGAAGGAGAAAGAGAGAAGATTCTTTCTCTTTCTTATATGGTATGCAAATGGCACACTTCTAATACCGCCACTGACCATGAATCAATCACAAATTCTAGTAGCCCACCCTCATGGTTGCATGAGATTTGGGGGAAATATCTAGACAAAAACCATAACATCATGGGAGTGGGTCCCTGAAGAAGGGAGGAGGTCAGCCCCATCTTTTGTCATTACCGGTGTCAAGGCTTGACCTTGAACTTCTGGAGCTTGTCTCCAGAATTATGAGAACTGATTTTTTTTTCTATGTGAAATACCCAGTCTCTGGTATTCTGTTATGGCACAGTGAATGGGCTAAGATAGGCAGTCACAAGCCAGGGTGAAGCAGAAACATGGGCATAGTCTAAAAGGCTGAGAGACCCAGTGCAGGGGAAATCTCAGATTCCATCACCAGGGCTGTCCTTCCACCTGAACCACCTTGCTTGGAGCAGGAATATCTCTCCTTTGGCTTTGTATCAACATCCAAGACAATGAAGCTTGCAGGAGTCTACTCATCCTAATGAGAAACCAAAACCAAAAGAGCTTTTGAGTAGAAATGAATGAAAACCATCACCTCTCTACATCCTTTGTTTTGTCATTCATTTTTCATCCTGCCTTTCCTGATTACAGAGTGACTGTCTTTCTTTAGCAGAAGATGACCAAGAAGGCTGTGCTCGGCCCCAGATGAATGTTGGCCCCGAGAAGTGTGTGAGTTGGGAAGTAATTTTCTGCGGGACAGTGTGTCTGTTCCAGCAAACCCTAAGGTCAGAGCAACATCCCACAGGCTCACAGTAATGAGGCCGACAGAGGTTTACCTGTGATTCTCCAGGCAGCATGGCTGTCTGATCAAAGGACAAACCCCTCTCCTCTCCCAGAGGTGAGTAAAGAAGAGAAAGTCAACATGCCCCGAGGGTAGGCAGAAGTAGTCAGGATTGGCCAGAGCACACATCTGGCTATTGGAAAAGCCCAGTTCTCAAATGCATATTACAGGGGTGTGGGAGAGGCCAGAGCCAGGGTCAAGGGCAGTGGAGTCAGAATCACAGAAGTTGGTTCTGGAAAGAGCAAACTTTTCAGATTATTTGCTCCAAATTTATCATTTTGCAAAAAAAAGAAAGAAAGAAAGAAAGAAAGAAAGAAAGAAAGAAAGAAAGAAAGAAAGAAAGAAAGAAAGAAACTCGAGACTGGATTGTGTGAATTGCTTTTCCAGGACCCAGATCACCTCACTGTCTGTGATGGCTAATTTTATGTGTCACCTTGTCTTGGAAAAGGATGCTCAGATGCTTAGTCAAACCTTATTTCTGATGCTTCTGTGAGTGCCTTTCTGGGGATGAGTGTTTCAGTCAGTGGACGGGTAAAATCTGCCCTGCTCATGTGGGAGGGCATCACCATACTCATTAGGGCTGAGCAGAGCAGAAAGGTACAGAGGAAGAAGGACCAGCACTCATGCTCTCTCTTTCTCTCTCTCTCCTTCCTTCCTTCCCTGCTCTCCCTTTTGTACCCTTCTCCTTCTCCCACCCTTGGACTTCAGCCTTCCCGGTTTTCAGGTCTTCCAGATTACACAGCTCTCTTTCCTGCATCTCCAGCAGGAGATTGACGAGTCAGCCGAGCATCTCAAAGCTCTATTAATTGTGCAAGCCAAGTCTTACATGTGCGTATGCACACACATGCACGTGCGCCTCATAACCCTGGTTTTCTTTCTCAGGGAACACTTCTTCAGTGTTATTATCAGTACATGTCTGTTGTACATGATGAAAACATGCACTGTGAGGACTTGGTGCATATACATAGCAGGCCTCAATCCTTTCTGTGTCTCCTTTCTCTCCCTCCTCTCTTGTCTTTGGCCTTTCCTTCTCTCCTTCCCATCTCTACCAGGTTTCCCTTCTTGTTTCTTACCCTTTACCTTTTATCTTTCTCTTAAATTATTTATGCTTTGGTTTTCTCATGTAAGAGAAACTATGCTATATTTAATCTCCTATGTCTGACAGTGTTATGGTGTCAAGGTACATCTGTTTTCCTAGAAATTTCCTCAAATTTAACCTTCTTTATGGCTGAGGAATAAGTACTCCATTGTAAATATAAATACCACATTTTCTTCATTCATCTGTTGATCGGCCTATAGGCTTCTTCCAAGATTTAGCTTTTGTTTTGTTTTGTTTGAGACAGGGTGTTGCTGTGTAGCTCAGGTTGGCCTTGAACTTGCAGGGATCCTCCTGCTTTAACCTCCTGAGTGCTAGGATCACAGGTATGTGCTACTGCACCCGACTAGAAATTCTTTTTTTTAATTAGCTCCCTATTTAGCACTCCTTTCTCTGTGATGAGTTCAGCTCCTAAATATTTTCCCAAGTTCTGATTACCTTTTTAGGCACCAAGTCAGAAGGATATGGGGAATGGCCTCTGCTTTGGGTGGCTTTTGTAAGGACCCTGCCTTTGAGAGGGTTTTCCAAGTCTCCAGGTGGGGAAAAGGACTTGGGTGGCAGGTGAGAAAGTTATTTCAGAACCCCCAGAGACATTCAGGGAGAAGCTGTGGAATCTACATACAGAGGACTTGGCTCTGTGTCTACCTGACTCCAACAGAGACAACTTGAAGTAACCTACTTGATTCGCCAGTTGTTGGTTACGCATTCAGGTCAGGGAGAGGTTTGCTCTTGAATCCGTGGGATGAGCTACTGCTAGAGATGTCCCTGAAATGCCTAAGGGTGGGTTTCCCTCTGTGTTCAGGTGCTCTGCCACCAAACCTCCCCATGCTAGGTGAGTACTTATTCGTCTGGCCTACGTCCCCGTGTCTTTGGGGGTAAAGCCAAGTTCATGAGACCTGATCAATGATACTGTGTCAAACTCTTACAGACACCCAGCAGAGTATCGGGAAAAATACCCACAAGGTTAGTTGTGTGTGTGTGTGTGTTATGATAGTTACTGCTATTATTCAGGTGGTAGGGGAGTAAAGTCAAGGCCACAAAACTTTGAGTCCCAGACCCAAAAGCCCAACTACAAAAGAATAGAGGGAAAGTACCGAGTGCAGTGGTGCACACATTTAATCCCACCACTCTGGGAGGCTGAGGCAGGAGGAGCAAGAGTTCTAGCCCAGCCCAGGCAACTTAGCAAGACCCTGTCTCAGAAAGAGGGATTGGTGCATAGCTGAGCATGAAGATGCTGGGTTCCGTTCTCAGTACCACAAGTAAAAGAAAAGGAGGAGAAGGAAATCACTCATTCATCTGTGCAAGAATTATTTAAACATCTATTTCATGCCAAGAACTGTGTTGGATGGATCTGCAACAAGCCATCACATAAACCCAGCTGCTTGCTCTGAGCCCACACTCTGGGAGGCAGGATTGCTCAGGGAGTAAGCCAGTGTCATCAGTCCTCAGAGAAGGAGACCCCTGGGGCGAACACTGCGTCTGTGAGATCACTGGGGGCAGAGGCAGTGTCACCTCCTCCTTTCCTATTAGGACACCTTCTATTTCTTTTTCTTAATTAAGTCCAAAGCTTTGTCTTGGACTTCCAGTACTCTATGGACGGGAAGTGACAGGAATGTATATTCTTGTCTTGTTCTTGATGTTAGAGAAAAAACCTTTCACTTCCCGTGCCTGAGTAGAGTGTCAGCTGTGGGTTTGTAATTTGCAGCCTTCAGGTGCTAAGGCAGGTTCCTCCCTCACCCATGTTCCTGAGCGTTTCTGTCACAGAGCTGTAAGGTTTGTGTCAAATGCTTTCTCGGCACCTATTGCTCAGGACCCTACTGTATTTGTCCTTCATTTTTTTAAAGTAGTGGATCAAATTTACTGATTTGCATATGCTGCACCATCCCTGCAGCCCTGGGTTACACTGCACTGATTCCTGCCACGTGATCCTCTTAGGGTGCCGCCGAGTTCCGCTGGCTGATGTCCTGTTTGAGGGAACCTGTACGAGTCTCCATGAGGAATCTTAACCTTGAACTTTCTTCCTTGCGGTGCCATTATGAGGCTTTAGAATCGGGGTAATGCTGGCCTCACAAAGTGAATGTAGAAGCGTTTCCTCTTGTTTTGGGGAGAATTTGGGGATTCATTTTAGTTTTCCAGTATTTGGTAGAATTTAGCATTGAAGCCTTCAGATTCTGAGCTTTTCTTTGGTGGACTTTTTATTACTGATTCAATATTTTTATTCCTTCGTGGTCTGTTCAGATACTCTGTGTGTGTGTGTGTGTGTGTGTGTGTGTGTGTGTGTGTGTGTGTGTGTGTGCTTTACTGGGAATTGAACCCAGAGTCTTTTCAGTGAGCTGTATCTTTTCAGTTTTTTTTTCTTTTGAGACAAGGTTTTCCTCAGGCTGGGCTCAAACTAGCAGTTGCCCTGCCACAGCCTCGAAGAGGGCTGGAATTAGCGGTTCAGATTTCTATTTCTTCACGATTTAGTCTTGACAGGTTGTATGCCTCCAGGAACTGATCCATTTCTCTTAGATTTTCTAGTTGATTGACATGAGTTGTCCATAGTATTGCAACAGTCCAGATGTGTCATCTGACTGTCATACGTTGGAAACTCAATCTCCAAATTCATATGTTAAAGGTATTTGGAAATGAGACCTTGAGACATCATTGGTTCATGAGGGCTGTGCCTCTATGGATGGTTTAACCCATTCATGGATTAATGGATTATTAAGTGGTCCAGGAGTGGCTTTGCTGTAAAAGTGAGCCCTCCCTGGCATATTTCTGTCTGTTTTTTCTTTTTTTAAAGATAGGCTCTCATTATGTAGCCCAGTCTGGGCTTGAACTCACAGCAGTCCTTCTGCCTCAGCCTCCCAAGTGTTGAGATTACAGGCTTGTGCTGCAACACCCAGCCGTTTTTCTGTCTTGCCATGTGGTGTCTTCTGCCTTGTCTGAGCCAGCAAGAACGTCCTCACCAGGCACTGAGCAGATGCTCTGAGAATTCACCCACAGGACCTTAACTAAACAAATCTCTCTTCCGACACCTTACCCATGGTATTCAGTTACAGCAATGGAAAATGCACTGATTCAGTAGATTTTATGAGCCTCTGTACTTTTTTTTTATACTGGGGATCAAACTCACGACCTCACACTTGCCAGACAGGTGCTTATGCCGCTGAACTAAACCCCCAGCTCAAGCCTCTGTATTTTTGTGGTATCAGTTGTAATGTATCCTTTTTCATTTCTCAGTATTCTTTTTGTCTTAGTGTAGCTAAAGGTTTGTTGATTTTTATCTTTTCAAAAAAACCAGCTATTGCTTTTATTGACTTTTATATTGTGTTTCTACTCTCTATTGCATTTGTTTCTGCTCTGGTCTTTATTGTTTCCTTCCATTTACCAGCTTTGACTCTAGTTTATTCCTCTTTTTCTAGTTCCTTGAGGCAAAATGTTAGTTTGTTCATTTGGAATCTTCTGTCTGAGTGAAAGTATTTATTAATATAAAGTTTTCTCTGATAACTACTTTTGCTGAATCCGATGAGCTTTGATGTGTTGTTTTCAGTTTTTATTGGTCTAAGATATTTTTAAATCTCCACATTAATTTCTTCATTAAATCTTTCATTTTTTCAGAAGCATATTGCTTAATTGTGAGTTAATTGTGCATGTTGCTTAATTGTACTTAGTTGTGAGTTCTCTGAAACTTCTATTGTCGATTTCCAGTTTAATTCCTTTATGTTTGTAAAATATACTTGATATGACTTCAGTTTTACTGATTTATTAAGACTATTTTGTGACTCAACGTGTAAACTATCTGGGAGAATATTTGGCGTGTACCTGAAGAGAATGTGTATTTTGCTGCTGTTGATTGGATGGTTCTGTGTGTTTCTGTTAAGTCCATTTGATCTAAATATAGTACTGAGTTCAATATTTCCTTATCAATTCTGTTGGGATTACTTTTCCATTATTTAAAATTGGGGTCTCCTATAATTACTATAGTATAGTCTTATTTCTTTTATCTATTAATATATTAGTGTTTAATATGTTCAAATACTCCAATGATGAGTTATTATTGTTATATCCTTTTGATAATCTGATCTAGCACAATGATAATAATGACCTTCTTCATATAATTTTAACTTAAAGTCACTTTCTTGCATATAAATGTAGGTACTTTTGCTCTCTTTTGTTTTCCATTTACATAGATCTAGTTTTATAATCCTTTACTTTAAATTCATGTGTGTCCTTAAAGTTGAAGTGTTCCAGCAGTGGAATATACATTGGATCTTGTCTTATTTTTATCTATTCATCCACTCTATGTCTTTTGATTGGATAATTTAATCCATTTACATTTAAAGTAATTACTGACCAGTAAAAATCAATAATTAGTGACGACTTTTACCAGTAAGTAATTAACCAGTAAGAATTATTACTGCCATTTTTTCCATATGATTTCTGGTCATTTTGCAAATATTTTGGGTTTTCTTTGTTTTGCGTTTTCTGTTGTTCTATGTTGCTTCTTGTAGTAGCACTAGGCTTTAATTTCTTTTCATCTTTTTGCTAATCAGATGTGGGGGGTTTTTGTTTTGTTTTGTACAGGGGATCAAACTCATGACTCTGTGCTTGCCAGGCAGACACTTGTGCCACTGAGCTATATCCACAGCCCTCATCTTTTTGTATCTACTATGCTTTTTTTTTTCTTTTATGTTACCACAAGACTTACATGCTATGAAACATCTTGTAATTGTAGATACCTTATCAGCTATTTTCAGCAGGTAGTACACTTAATGATGTATAAAATCCATTGGCTACCTGCCTTTTCATACTCTCAATATTACAATTTGCACATTTATTCCTTAAGAAGTTATTGTAGCTACTATTAGTTTTATTAATTTTATCTTTTTAATTCTTCATTTTGTTTTACTGGGAGTTGAGCCCAGGACCTTTGCACTGAGTTGTATCACTAGCCTATTTATTTATTTATTTATTTTAATGAGACAGAGTCTCGTTAAATTGCTAAATGGCCCAGGCTTGGCTAAAACTTGCAGTCTTCCTACAGCAGCCTCCAGATTGCTGGGATTGCAAACATGCACCAAAGTACCTGGCTAGTCCTGTCTTTTTGTGCACGTGTGTGTGGTGTGCAGGATCAAACCCAGGGCTTTGTTCGTGTTACACAAGTGCTGTGTAACTGATCTACATCCTTGGCACCATACTTTTGTCTTTTAACCTTTATACTAATGATATAAATGACTTATGCAGCATTATGTAGTATTAGAATATGATTAATTTGACTACATATTTACTTTTACCAGTGGCTTTATACTTTCCTATGTTTTCGTGTTATTAATGAGTACTGTGTTCTTTCAGCTTGAATAACTCTTTTGCTATTTCTTATAAAGCGGGTCTGTGCTGATGAACTCCACAGCACTTTTTTTTAAAAAGAATATTTTCCTCTCCTTCATTTCTAAATGAGGTCTAGTATTTTCTTGGTCTTTTTCTTTCTGTCAAATGTATCATATCCTCTCTTCTACTCTGAGCATTTCCTGTTGAAAAGGCTGTTTTGAGTTTTACACAATGTCTCTTACATGTATCAAGTTGCTTTTCCTCTTTCTTCTTTCAAAATTCCCTTTGTCTTGGACTTTTGAGCACTGATGATAGCGTGTGATGCAGAAATCTTGACACTTCATCTATTCGAGGGTTCATTTGGATTCATGGACCTGGATTCCTGGATTCCTTCTTCAGGTTTGGGTCCTCTTCTGATCCTTATTCCTTTATGTAAAACTTCTATTCCTTTCTCTTTTCCTTTTGAGACTCCCATGGTAAGTATGAGCCTAGCTTTTTCTATGACATTGTATACTTCACATATATTCCATTTTGTAAAAATTGAAAATTTTTGGCAACTCAGTGACAAGAAATTCTATGGGTACCATTTTTTCCAAGGACTTGCATGCTCACTTCATGTCTGTGTGTCACATTTTGGTAATTTTCACAAAACTTCAAACTTTTTCATTATTATTGTTGTGGTGACCTGTGATCAGTAAACTTCGATGTTACTGCTGTAATTATTCTGAAGCATCACAAGCCAAACCCACAGAAGACTAGTTGATAAACGTTGTCTGTGTCCTGACGCTCTCCTGACTGGTCATTCTCTCATCTCTGTCCTCCTCCTTGGGCCTCCCCATTCCCTGAGTAACAGTGCTCTCGAAAGGCAGATGATTAATAATCCTAAATGGCCTGAGGGAAAGGAAGAGTTGCCTGTCTCTCACTTTAAGCCAAAACACAGAAATGACCAAGCCTTGTAAGGAAGGCACGTCAAAATTCAAGACAGGCTGAAAGATGGACTTCCTATTACAGCTGGCCAAGTTGGGAATATAAAGAAAAGGTTCTTGAAGGAGATTAAAAGTGCTCTACTGAGCACATGAATTAATAGAAAACAAAACAGTCTTATTATTAACAGAAAATTTCAGTGGAATAGATAGAAACTAGCCATAACATTTTCTTAAGCAAACACCAATGCACATTAAAGTCCTAATCTTAATTCAAGGAAAGCTAAGAGAGCTGAAAAAGAAAAATTGGATATTGGATATTGGACAGTGGATGTTGTTTCATGAGACTTAAGGTAAGAAGCCACCTCCATAGCATAAAAATGCAGCGTAAGGCAGCAAGTGCTAATGTCAAAGCTACAAAATGTTATCCAGAGGATAGAGCTAAGGGAATTCATGAAGGTGGCTGTAGCAGTGGAAGGGGAGACACCTTAGGTTAGAAGGAGCTGCTATCTAGGGCTTTCATAGCTAGAGAGGAGACACCATGCCTGGCCTCCAAGATTTAAAGCACAGCCTGACTCTAATGCAGCTGATGACGTTAGGTTGAATCCAGTGCTTATTTACCACTCTGAAAACCTTCGGGCCCTTAGGAATTATACTGACTCTACTTTGCCTATGTTCTACAAACCAGACAACAAAACCAGGACAGCACCCGTCCTCTGACAGCACGATTCACTGAATAGTTGAAGGCCACCACTGTCACATACTGTGCAGGAAAAAAAGAAAGGTTCATTTCAAAATATTCCTGCTCACTGACAACACACCTCAGGAGCTCTGGTGGAGAAGTCTAATGAGCTCCACGTTGCTCTTATGGTTTCATTAATGCTGATTTACTCCTGTTAACACAACACCCATCCTGCAGCCCATGGAGCAAGTTTTATTGTCTAAGAAATGCATTTTGTAATGCTAAAGATGTCATAGATAGTGATTCCTCAATGGCTATGAGCAAAGTAAAATGCAAACTTTCTGGAACGAATACACCATGCTCAATGCCATTCAGAACATTTCTGATTCATGAGAGGACATAAAAATGTCAGCATCAATAGGGTTGGAAGAATTTGATTCCAGTCCTCATGGCTGACTGAGGGGTTCAAGACCTCAGCAGAGAAAGTAACTGCAGATGTGATGGAAGTAACAAAAGAAGTAGAATTAGAAACAGAGCCCCAAGGAGTGACTGAAGTGCTGAAATCTTACGATGAGATGAGAACAAGCTAAGCCAAGTGCCCTTAGTGCCAGCTGTGCAGAAGGCAGGCGAATGCCTAAGGTTGAGGCCAGCCTGGGCAACACAGCCAAATCCTGTTTCTAACAAAAACAGAAGAAACAGCTTTAACAGTTGGGAGGGGAAAAGAAACAGACAAGGATTTCCTTCTTAGAGATGAGCAGAGAAAATGGTTTCTTGACCTGAGATCTACTCATGATAAAGATGCTGAGAACATTTGAACATTGTTAAAATGATGGCTAAGGATTTAGAATATTACATAAATTTAGTCGATAAAGCAGAAGGAGTGTTGAAAAGACTGGCTTTCATTTCAAAAGAAGTTCTGCACGCATAGTAAATAGCATTACATGATACAAGAAATATTTTATGAAACGGAGAATGGTTCGGTGCACAAACTGCATCACTGTCTTATTTTAAGAAGTTGCCACCCCACCCCTCTCCCTATAACCACCACTTTGATCAGTCAGCAACCAGCAACACTGAAGCAAAAACCTCTAGGGAAAGATTAATCATTTGGGTTCTACTGATCCTTAGCCTTCTTTAACAACAAAGTGTCTTTAAATGATGGTGCATGCTTTGTTTGGTTTTGCTTTGTTTTCACTACTGGAGATGAAACCAGGGCCCTTCACACTGACCTACCTACATCCCCAGCTCCCCACCTTTTTTTTACTCTAAGACAGGATCTCTCTAAAATTGCCTAGCCTGGGCTCAAACCTGCAATCCTCCTGCCTCAGTCTCCCAAAATACTGGATATCTAACTTCTACTATGATGCCTGCCTTACATAGAGTTTAAGTGTGCTATTTCATACTTAACAAACTACAGTGTAATGAAAACATAACTTTTATATGCACTGGAAAACCAAAAAGTTTGATTTATTTGAATGTGATACTCACTTTACGGTGCTGGCCTGAAGCCAAACCTACCATGACTTCAAAGTATTCCTGTTATACTGGTTTGCTTGGCCGTGTCTCATAATTCCCGCAGGCTTTCTCCATTCTTCTTTCTGGTCCTCTGACTGGGTCATTTCAAATGATGCATCTTTAAGCTCACCAGCTCTCTTCTGCTTGATTGATTCTGCTGCTGAAATGCTCCATGGAAATTTCAGCACAACCATGCATTCGTTAGTGCCATGTTGTGTTTGGTTCTCTTTTATGTTTGTTTCTATCTCTGCTGGACTTCTTGTTTTATTTGTGTGTTGTTTTCCTGATTTTTTTTTAATTGTCCCTCTGCCTTCTTCTATAACCCACTGAGTTTCTTTCAGATGATTGTTTTGAATCCTTTTTTGGGGGCCTGGTGCCTGGACCCACAGGGAACAGGATCTAGAATCTGAGTGTGTGGGCACAACTTGAGACCTTGGGCTTTGGGCCTGGCCTGGATCCTGCGTCCACAGAGATAACCATGGAGCTACAGTTTACGGGAGCCACCAAGGTACTAGAACCCAGACTCTGAGTCAAGGTAAACCTAGACTCTGAGTCTACTAGGGCAGGTGTTACAAGGATGGCTCTAGATCCTGGGGCCATCTGGTCCTGGAAAAGCCTGAAAGCTGGACATGTAGACATTGGTCCATCAGGGTTGACATGGGTCCTGGTGCCATGGGAGCCAGTTTGGCTCTGAGAGTCTGGTCTTGGGGTTCACTAAGGTGGGACAGGCCTCTGGGTCTTCTGCAGGCCTGGTCTCTGCATCTATTAGAGTTTCATACAAAGGAACTGTCTTGGAGCCTCTGACCAGGAGGGCCAGCCAGAACCTGGGATCTGCAGGTGCAGATTTGGTCTTGACATAGGTCTAGAGTCTTGGGCCACTAGGGTTACCATGCTGGAGGGACAAATCTGGAGACTGAGGCTGTAGGAGCCAACCTACCACTGGAATGAGCCTGAAGATTTAGTCCATGAGGCCAGTGTAGAGCCTAGTAATACAGGGACTGACCCAGCATTGGTATGACCAACCCAAAGCTTTGGGGTTCTCTTGTCACAGGGGGTAAAGTTTGATCCTCCTTTCACCCCTCCCTTCCCAGTGTGGGAATTGTTTCTATCTCTTTGCTGCCTGGGCTTTCAGGTGGTGGGGATGAAGCAAGTCTGTCTTTCCCACACTCTTCAAAATATCTCCTTTTATGTCCCTGTTACACTCTGATGCTGTAACCTCTACCCTGACTTCCCTGGCTCCTGTGAAGGTGTTTTTTGTGCATGGATAGCTGTTCACATTGATGTTTCTATGACAGGATGAGAGCTAGAAAGTCTTTTTCTGTCATCTTTCTGATGTCACCTGCTTAATTAACTTTTGGTTAGCCAAAATGACCCATTTCCAGCTGGTGATTTTAGTGGGATTGCTGGACTGGGAACCTCCTGTAGACACAAACCAAATATCTAGGAAACAAAAAAGTTACATTGAGCAAGGGGGATGAATCCAGTAGAGATTCTAATATGCCTTTCTTTCTAGTCACAGGGGAAGGCACTTACATCTTCTCAAACATAATTACCTTCCTGGTGTTTAATGAATGCAACTTTAATACAGGCCATACAATTGAAATCTGTTAAAACCCAAGATATGGATGGGAGTTTTCTGGCCCTTGCTGATCTGGTGTATAAAAACGAAGCATTAAACATATGGAAATTATAGATTTGGTTGTTTACTTGGAGGGGTCCAGTGGGGTGTCTCTGTGAGCAATTACCTAGTGTATCTCAACATGTTAAACAAATCCATAAAGAAGGCCCCGAGAAGGACCCTGGCTGGTGAGGACAGCCAAGCTCATGGAGCTCTAGGACCAGACCTTGTTTGCTGATTCGTGGTACTGAGGATTGAAACCGGGGTGCCGTACACTGACCCACATTCCCAGCCCTTTTCATCTTTGATTTTGAGACAGGGTCTAGCTAAATTGCATAGGTGGGATTCGATCTTATAATCCTCCCCCTTTGGCCTCCCTCATGCTGAGATTACAACAGGTATGTACCTCCATGCCCACTTGCACCATGAGTTTATAATAAATCATATTCCTGAGTTTATTCTGGTAGCCAGGACCTCTCCTCCATCCAACTTTGGTTTTAACAGTTATCTTTTCCCCTGATTGAACCACATAAAACTCCTGGGCTCTCACCAGACGTCATATCTATAATTCCCTATGCCTTCATTCAAAGTTTCTTGCCCTATTATTCAAATGTTTATGTTTTTGTATTCCTTTTCAGAGCCTCTCTAGAATGAGACATATAGAGAGGGGGAGAGAAAGAGAATGTTTGTGCTTGTGCACGGGTTTGTCTCCCTGCTTCCATTTCTCAAGAGCTGTCTCGTGTAGTCAGCCACACCGTGGTGCCTCTCTCTATCCCTCAATCCCTTCACCGTTCTCACGAAAGAAAATGCTAAGGGTGTCCTTAAATGGAAAGACAGAGCATTGATTAGAAGTGCAGCATGCTGCGATTAAAATGAGCAATTGTGTGAGCTTCACCATAAAGCAAACGGAGATGCTGTTCCCCCCACCCCACCCCAAGCCTCTTCTCTTTCCCCATCTTTGCCTCTGTCTCCGGGATTTGATGAGCTTGGATGGTTCAAGGGATCACAGCCTCACACCCTTCCTCCCCTGGTTCGCCAAGTCCCAATCTGCTGAACTTGACTGGTGCCTGCTGCAGTGCTTGCAAAAGCAGCAGGCCAGAACCGGTGGACAGAACAGGGTAAATCCCTGTCTGCTCCAGGGACACAGCTCCTGGTTTAAATGCTGCCGCTTACCTGTGTCTTCTCTGAAAGGCAAGGGTAAGGTGGCCTTAAATGGGGAAGCGATGTGTTCCACCGCTCACACCTTCAATTTGCGCTGGCAGAGTTGGCTTCCACAGTGGGCAGGTCGGAAGCAAGGGTTCCAGACTTTCCACCGGGACCCCGGAGAAGCGACTCCACCGCCGGCAGCAGCGCAGACTGCTAATGGCTTCGCACATTGTGTGGATCACAGGACACCCACGAAAGCTAGTTATCCACGGAGGTCCTGTGCGTACTCCTCTGGCTGGGCTCTAAATTGAGTCCTTAGAACAAACACATCGCATCTGTACAGAAAAGCCTCCAAATAATCAGACAACTATTATCTCTGCCTTGTGACCCAGTGACACTGTCGGAGTTTCAAATCTGGCCACGTCCGTGTGTGCTTTCAGAAATGAATCAGCAGTCCAGCGCTGTGTGCTTCTGATTGGTGTCTGCTTGGCCGTAACACCTCTTTCTCTCCTTTTGATGGGTAGATTTTTCCCTAGGGAGCAGGTGAGTTAAGGGGCCCACAGTGTCTGTGGCAGCAAGCTCTGAAGTGAGGGAACGGGAAGGCCACCACTCCAAAGAGAAATAACAAATCCACTGGGTGTCATTTATGGATTTATACAGCACAAGCACATTGATTTATCTCTGTGAGGGACAAATATTCTCTCCATTGACAACCAAGGCACAAGAGGATCAAAAGATGAGTCTGGAGTTTTGTAGAGGCAGAGAAAGGATCAGGACCCCTCCCGCCTGCCCAGACTCTTACATCAGTTGTATTCTTTGAAGATAGGTAACAAGATGATTGGCCAGAGAACAGACTGAGGTTCGGGAATGATGGGGTGGATGCCTCAAAGAAAACTGTTGATCCCGTGTCCAGCACCCATGGGGTCACACAAATCGCATTTTCCCCAACATTCTTTCATTGCTACAGGTTTTTTCCAGAAACATATAGAAGAGTGAGCTTTGTGATCTGTGTAGTTTGTGCAATTCAGTAATGTGTTTGTTTTGCCTATAAATGCTATAACTTCATAATTTATAAAACAAACGGGAGATCTCAGCATCATTCTCATGCTAGAAGCTGCTTTCCATAAATATCTATTTTGGTACCCACAATTTTTTCCCCCTTTCTCTCTCATTTGGAGAAGATGAAAACTGTAAAGCCACTTATTTCCTTTAAATTAGCCATGTGACAACCCTGAGCTATTAATAACTACTCCCTACAGCGTCAGTGTTTATGTGGGAGAGAGGTCAAGTGGTGATGGCCGTGGAAGGAGAGAAGCCAAGATAAATGCCAGCAACACAGCAGAATTCACCCCACGTTGGCACAGACACAAGGACAGGGGAACAAATACAACCCGAATGTCCTCTAGCCACAGCCAGCTTGTAGGTACAAGAGGGCTTCCGGATGCCTCCCTGCCCGAGGTAAGGGCGCTGAACCCCTCCAGCCTGACTGAGTGGAGCCCTGATGGCTGATGGTCCTCTGTGCTCGCTCTGCACTCCCTCCCCTGGTGTTGTGGCCTCTGCCCTCCTGGGACCTGCCTCTCATGACCCATTCTTACCCTGCCATCCAGAGACTGACTTCTCAGCCATTCAGGACCCAGAGGGGCTGCCACAGAAGAAGGAACTAAATCTCAACACAGAACAGCTTATGGGACAGATGCTCCTGTTTCTCCGGTGGGTGTTGTCTGAGTCCAAACCAGGATCCTCAGTTGCTTCCGACCCTTGCATCCATTCACTTCCTAGGCCATTTCTTTATATCACCATGGCAGGATCTAAAGTGGGAATCCTCTCACCTCCCTCAAGAGTGACCCAAGGAAATGCTAAAGGTGAGCTCTGCCCCCTAGAGAGAGAGGCACGCACATATCTTTATGTGGTGGATTGATAACAGGCGGTCGATTTATAATACGGCTGACTGAATCAGCATGGTGCTGAGGGTGGTGGCTCCCTGAGAACTGTTGGCGAGATAAAAAGGACAACTGGAGAGGAAGTGCTTAGTGCTGGTCTCCATGGTGTTGTTGGTTCTCCTGTTGCAGTTGATTCTCCTGGAGGAGCTTGAAGAGTTTTTTCCTGATATGAGCTTGGCTATTGTCGTCAGAGGAGCTCTGAGTCATGTTGCTGAGAGTGGCTGTGGTTCAGTTTGGGGGAGCCCTGGTCTTCACCGCTTCCTGGCTCTGGAGGGGAAGATGGCATGCTGTTCAATCTCCAGGAGAAGCTAATCACACTGGCTTCCTGATAGGAACTCGGCTCTTCTCATCGTTGGAGGACCTCAGAACCTCCTTGTCACTGAGGATGGCTACGATACTTTTTGGGGTAGCACTGGTCCTTACATTGAGCGTGGCTTCCTGGCTCCAGTGCAGAACCTCCGTCTTCTGGCACAGCTCCTTCATCCTGCTGCCACAGACTTTGTAGCTTCCACCACTGAGTTTTGGCCTCTCCAGTGCAGAACAATGAAACAGATTTGCATGAGTGGCTGTCGTGGGCTCTGAACCTCCAGATGGATCCATGGTGGGCATTGTCATGGGCTGGACTTTTGTAGGACATTTCTGTGGGATCCAGGCCCTCAGATGGATTCCTTGGGTCTTAGTGTTGTGGACAGATTTCCTGCACTTCTTGTATTTAACTCTTTGGGTGACTATCATAAAATAACAATTCCATAAATTATGTGTCTTGTATATAATTGTTTTCCTTGTAAACTCTGACTAAAACACTGTATACCTTCAAAAGGCTATTGTGGCATTTAATGAAGGGAAACTATGGACCTTTCTTCATTAAAAAAAAATAATCATACCTTGGTATTCAACTGCTTTTAAACTTGTGGAATTTGGTACTCAATACAGTTTGCACAAAGGTTTTGGTCCAGTATTCATTTGTTTGATAAATGACACACAAGGTAGAATTTGTGGGTGTCAATTACCCCTGACTCACTACTCTTTTTAGCCAAAACAAAACAATTGGTCAAGTACTCTGCACTTTCGGTACTTGTCAAATCTCCTAGAACCAATTACTGCTGAGTACTAAGGTACTATTTTAGTTATAACAACAATAATAATGGTGCGATGATGAGTGAGCTCAAGTTTGCTGAGGAGATGGGGATCTTTCCATACTGCCTGGGTTTTGAAAATCCCTGCAGCGGGAGCAGCAAAAAAAGAAGATTCAGCTCTGGAGAGAGAACTTCTCAAGATGTCCCTGATGCCCTTGAGTCCCCGTGATGCATGAACTAGCCTCCAGAATCATCTCTTCAGCCTTTTGAAACAGTCGGGATAAAGACATTAATAATCACCTTCTGGGCTGAAACATAAAATACTTGAAATGTCAACCTGAGCTGATCAGAGAAGTAGCAATTGAAACACCTGCTGTTTCCATAATGGACGGCGGTTTGTAAAGTTCAGCGTCCGCATACTCTGATCATAAACCACTATGTAGCAACGGATAGCTGCATTCAATTTGCAGCACCAAAGCTTCTGTTCAGGCAGTGGAAGGCTTTCCTTAGGAGTTAATAAAATCATAATGGCCAGGCATCGGGGTTTCTTAATTTCCTTCAGTAGTTGAGGCACCTGCTCTCAGAGGAAGTCTATAAAGCCATTTAAATCCATCCCTTCATTTCCATTCCTAGTGGAGTAATCATCGTCAGTCTTTTTGGCTGTCCAGCATCTGATTTCTATCAATAATTCTGGTTTAATAGCCCATTGCTAACACACAAGCTGAAAGGACAAGGTACTCACTTCTCCGGCCTCCCTTGCAGCTAGGTGCAAGTGCGTGACCTGACACAGCTGGTCATGTGGCCCTGTCTGCACTCTGAATCTGAAGTCAGAGATGTGAAGAAGCAGGGACTACATGAGGGCATTTTGTAGCTGATGTGGCTGGTGTCTTTCCAGCCCTGATCCTTGAGTCACAAGCAGGGCAGAGCAGCTGCTGTGTCTCCGTGGAACCACTGCACAGTCACAGGCACCATTCCTTCTTGCATAACTCCAGACATGGTGCTCAGATCCTTCCAGAGCTTTTAGGGGCTCCTTGCTCTTTGGCTGATGAACCCCTATTTTTGGCACGTGCACCCCTTCATTTGGCTGACTCCTGTGCATGCTTTTAAATTGACCTTCAGCGTTATCTCTCCCAAGAAGCCTTCTTTGACATATCTTTTCTTCCAACAGATTATTTAGACTTCTTGACATCATGGGCTATGCCATGGTTTGAATTCTTCTGTCTTCTCCAAAATTCTACACCAGCACTTAGTCCCCAGGGTTAGGGCATTGGGAGGTGTGGCCTTTGGGAGGTGATTGAGTCATAAGGGCTCAGCTTCTTGAATACGATTAAGTGCCCATATAAAAGACTTTGACAGAGGGAATTCATTCACTGCTTTCTACCATATGAGAGCAGTACTCCTCCTCTGAAAGGGACACACCATCCATGGCACCATCTTGGACTAGAGAATGACCTTCACCAGATTCCAAATTTGCCAACCCCTTGATCTTATATTTCCAGCTTCTATAACTCTGAGGAAATAAATTTCCTATGAGTAACTCACTCTCAGGTGTTCTATTATAGCAACATAAATGGAAGGAACTAAGACAATCTTATCCATTCTTTTATTACAGGGATCCAATACTGCAAATTCTTCATAAATGAATCTATATTGCTTTCCTATGGCTGCTGTACACATTGACATGGGTTTGGTAGCTTGAAACAGATTTATTCTCTCACTGGCTTCTGAAAGCTGAAAGTCCAAATTCACTTTGACTGGACTGAAACCAAGGTGTTGGTAAGACTCAGGTATATCCCAGCTTCTTCCTACTTCTAGCGGCTGTTGGCCTTTTGAGGTCACTTTGTCTTACTCTTTTTTGTCTGTAATCTCTCTCTCCTCCCCACTTACATAAAAGTTCATAATTATACTTAGGATCCACCAGGATAATCTAGCATAATTTCCCTATCTCAAGATCTTCCACTTAATCTCATCTGCAAAGTCATTGTCATATAAAGTGACATCCCCAGGTTCTAGAGACTAGAACGTGGACATGTTCCGGGCCATTCTCCAGCTAACCTCCACTATCGACCAGGTATTGTATATATTTCTGTACACTAAATCATTAGCTCTCCTTCCTTAAAACACTGTGCTTGAAATGGTACCCACAAGGCTATCTTCTGCGTGACAATGTCTTCAAAGAAATTATTTTGATCCTTCATACACTAAAACCACTGCTGTGGTGGGATATGGTTTTTCCCCAAAGGTTCACATGCTACAAGCTTGGCTCTGATGTAATCATACTGAGAGGTACTATGACCTTTAAGAGGTGGAGTCCAGTGGGATTAGATGTTTGGAGGTGTTGACTACCCCCATGCATGCTTTAAGAAAGTCTTTCCCAAGAGACTAGATTCATTCTCTTGAGACTGGATCATGTCTTTCAGGAGTGATTTAGTGAGTTAGGTCTCATAGGACTGGATTAGTTACCATAGTTACCACTGGAAATAAAAACAAGCTAGGTTAACAGTTTTGTCTGGCTTGGGGAAGGCACAAAGAGATATGTTTGAGAGTGGGCAATTTTTTATTTCTTAATCTGAGTGGTGGCCCCATGAGTATTTGCTTCATAATTATTTGATAATCTGCACATATACATTTCAATATTTATGATTTTTATTTAGCTTTTTAGTTGGAAAATTTTCAACCATTCCCTAAATTGGAGATGGAAAACAATCATCCCAACTGCAATGGTTACCCAGGTTTTATTTTTCTTACACTTATGTTCGCCTTCTAATCAGATGTAGGGAGTGAATGGGGCAAGGATGGAGAAACAGCAAGCAATGCCCAGGCTTCTCTACCCCATCTTGGGGGCTACAGTTGTGATTCCCAGTGGTGGAACCAGGAACTTCAGTGCCAATACAAATCTCATGTGTCTTTCCCTTTCCGTTTTCCCAGTACCCAGCACAGTGAGGGTTCCACAATCAGATCTTCATGTTTGTTAAACGAATAAATGTTCAGGGAAGAGAATGGTTCTAGAGAACCCCATAGTTTGGAGGGAGAAGATGTTTTTTCATGAACTCTTTTAAGAAACAGTAACAACCCTATGTGGCAAGTGGAAGAGAAGAAGGATTTCTTTGTCAGCAAAAGTAGACGGGAGCACTGAGGCAGGTATCACCTGGGCCCTGATTTGTGTCGTCACTGGAGAAAACGGAAATAGCTAATACGAGATGTAAGTGTCCTGATCTGATAAGACGCAGGTCGAAGTGGGAGTGTGAAGATCGGTCCTCAGGCTCCAGGTCTGCAGTCCAAGTCCTGGGTGTTGTTACACCTTGACTACAGGTCTCTGAGCTCGTGGGCACCATGCAGAGAGGCCAGAGGAGGATGCCAACCCAGAACCGCACCAACTTCCACTGTTCGAGTCAATTCAAGTCTTCATCTTATACAAGCTCAAGGTACACACGGCGCTCCCTAGCCCTTCTTCTCCTGCTCCAGGGCCTTCGCCCTGGCTGTTCCCTCCACGAGGAACATTGTTCCCAGATTTGGGTGTGCTGCCCCCTTGTGTTACTTAAACTCCTGCTCTAATATCTCCTTGGTAGAGACTTTCTACCACCATGCTGTGTACAAGATATAATCCTACCTGAGTCCTAACTTGTTTCTTGTCCTTTGCTTATTTTTCTGCACAGTCCCTATTGCCGGTCTCCCTGTCATAGGATCCAACTCCGTGAGGGCAGAGGTTTCACCCTTTTTCCCACAGTGGTGCCCTACACCCAGAGCAATGCTTGACACGTGGTGGGAGCTCAATTCATACTTTTCTTTTTTTTTTATTTTATTTGAAATATAGTAAAGCCCAACAAAGCAAAACAGAGCAAAGCCAATCAAACCAAACAGCAAAATTGGTACAGAACTTCAAAGTGGAATACTAGGAAACAACAATAGCTACCATACTACATCTTGTTACCTTCACAGTAGTTGTCCATTCAATCAGATATAGTAAAATCAAACCAAAAAAAAAAAAAACTAGAATAAAACCAATCAAGGAGAAGACAAGATGGCCAATCAGTGGGCAACAAAATACAAAGCCTCCCAGGAGAAACAACTCATACACCAGAATAAAACACCCTGGAGAGACCCAGAGGGAGATGGACCCTCTTGACACAGGAAGAAATTAAAACATAAAAAAGCTCATCAAATACTTCGGGACTACAACTGAAACAGCTGAAAATTACGGGACACAGCATTTTCACGGTGACCAGCCAAGTTTGCACCAGATTGAATCCGTGCTGGCCAGCAGAACCACCCAAACTTGTTCCCGCCGCCACTTATAGGACGCACAGCAGCATTGAAGTCGGGTGTTGGTGAGCCCAATGGAGAGCAGAGCCGGCAAAGGGACCTTCATTGATCCATGGTCAGTGCTGGGAATGAGATCCCCCCACACATGGGAAGGGACAACCAAATGGGCGACATGTTGGAATCAGGCAGGAGTATCCTGAACTGGAAGTGACAGTGACTTCAGTTGATTGCTTCCTCCCCAGAGAAGATTCATGGGATTTGCTTGGACTGGGCTGCACCCCTGGCTGGGACACAATGAGCCCTCCCAAATTGATTCCCTGAGCCTAGCAAGCACTGACTGGATGAAGGCACATGAAGTTTGGTTGGCCCAGTGGGGAAGGGCAGGCAGAAGAGGGCAGAGGTCCCTCGCCAGCATGCTTCGGAGGAACCATGGCCATCAGGAAAGGGGGCTGGGACCTACACTGTAACCTGTGTGGAGGAAGCCAAGGCCATGACAGGAGAGAGAGGCAGGAAGAAGCTCCCAGCCTAGAACCCTGAGAACACTGAACCAGGAGAAGGAAAAACAAGGGAGACTGAGGGCAGCAAACACACAACAAGGGAGACTGAGGGAGGCAAACACACATCAGGCATGGCTTCAATGGACATTAAGAGATATCTTTGGGACCTTGTAGATGAGCTCAAAACTGAAATATTAAATCAGGTAAAGCAGGATATGAGTAGAGTAATAAAAGAAATGCTCTCAGGAAGCATCTCTCAGGATGATACAGACGGAAGAAGGGAGGAACACACAAAAAGAGAAACATTCAATAAAGAATATAAAGAAAATGTAGAATACATGAAGCAGATTTAAAGAGACTATCAGGAAATTAAAAACTCCATTGAAAGCTGGTAAAACTCCTTAAAAGAAACTAAGGATAGACTATCAAAACTTGAAGACAAGTTTGCAATGTGTGATGATGAAAGGAAAGATCTCTTAAAAATAGCAAGGAAACAGGCAGTAACAATACAAAGGTTAGAAGATGACAAGAGAATCTACAATTTAAGAATAAGAAATGTGAACGAAGAAGCAGGAATACATACAGGCAAATTACAAAGGCTATTCACGGAAATAATTAAGGAAAACTTCCCAAGCATGGGAAAAGAAAATGACATTCAGTTGTGTGAGACATACAGAACCCCAGCCACCTACAACCAAAACAGATCTACACCCAGAAATATAATAATCAAGATGCCAGAAATTCAATATAAAAACAGAATATTAAAAGCCGTCAGAGAAAAGAAACAGATTACCTATAAAGGTAAGCCCATCAGGATCACAGCTGATTGCTCAACACAGACCATCAGATCAAGAAGAGCTTGGAGTGAAGTATTCAAAACCCTGAAAGAGAATAACCTCCAACCCAGATTGATGCACTCTGCAAAACTGTCACTAGAAGTTAATGGAGAAACAAGATGCTTCCATGACAAAGAGAAACTGGGCAAGTTTGTGACCACCAGTCCAACCCTACAGAGAATACTGAAGGACATTCTAGAGGGAGAGAAAAAAAATACCAGGATTTTAGGAACAGTGGCAGAAAGGCCTCAATGAGTGGGGCAGACAGTAGAATGAAGGAGAAAACTAAACAAAGGCAGAAAAGTAGCATAGCAGAAATGAGGCAGAGAAGGATAACTAGAAACTCTAACATAGATGGCCTTGATATGCTATACTGTTAATAGTGCACCAGGATTTAAAACCCACATTACTCACACTACTCTGCTTAGATGTATTATATTCTGTTCCAGTCATTCTACCTGTACTAGATTTGAGGGCACAGACAGCAATCCCGAAAATAACAGGATATAGTATGGTAATCATCCTTAATTACCTATTAACTTAATCTAAAGCTCTGTAAAACCTACACTGTTTTACCATGATTGATCGTAATCGAATCTGGTTTGTTGGATCACAGTTTTGTATTGATAGATTTTATTCAAAGCTGTTATGATTGATAGTATCAAGTCTGAGAGTATAGGCAACTGCACTTAAGATGACAAGATCCACCATAATATCCACTATGGTTTGATTATTACCTGCCTTTGAAGTTTTATACTGTCTACAATGTTTTATTTTTACTACTATTATTATTTACTGCTATATGCAATTATACTGCTATATTCAATTATGCCTGATGATATAGACATTCTATTGACAATAATAAGAAACAACACAGTAATTAATCATTGTAGATCACCTTGTACTATGGTTTTATACGACTTTTTGGTTTCATGTTTTTATAGGAATTTGTTTCATTTTGTCTTGCTAAGTTTTGTTTTTCCCTCTAATACAGAAAGTATAGAAATACATGCAGAGATTTATGCATGCATAACTGTTTATACTCTCACTGTTTGACTATCTACTTTGTATGCTTTAATTTTGTAACTTGAGCAACTATTTCTAAGAGGACAACATGTAATTTATCAACTAGTGATTTCTTATTGTTTATCTTTTTTTTTTTTTGGAATTCTGTATTACCTCTACCCTTTACATGCTTTTGTTTCTCTTTAAATTAAAAAAAAATGAGCCTTCAAATCCTCAGACATGATATTTATTTAGGTATTATTTACTTTATCTCAGTAAGATTTTAAAGCTTTAAGTTTATGCACTCTGCAAAACTGTCACTAGAAGTTGATGGAGAAACTCATGCATGTGTAGCTGTTTACAGTCTCATTGTTTGAATATCTGCTTTGTATGCTTTAACTTTGTAACTTGAACAACCATTTCTAAGAGGACAATACGTAATTTATCAACTAGTGATTTCTTACTGTTTATCTTTTTTTAAAAATTCTGTATTATCTCTACCCTTTAAATAAAAAAAAAAAAACAATCAAAACAGGGCTAGGGATTTAGCTCAGTAGCATAAGTGCCTGCTTGGCAAGTGTGAAGTCATAAGTTTGATCCCCAGTACAAAAAAACAAAACAAAACAAAATATTGAATAAAACAAAAACAATCATGATAAAGCAAAACAGTGAGAACAAAATTGGATTTCAAAGACAAGATAGAAGAGAATCCCCCATATTTTCTGTATTGCATACTGTCATCCTCCCAAGAGATGCTCAGTCCGCTGGCCCCAGGCCTACAAAATCAACCAGGGCAATACAAGCATTTAGTTGCTTTGTGTTCCTCAGTTACTATCAACTCAGCCTGTCCTCTCAACCAGCGGGTGGCTTGGGGTGGGGGTGATTCTCAGCCCACGCTCCAGTAGGTTCACAGGAGGTGCTGGCTTTTCTCTTCCTAGAAGTCACGAGGCTTGCACGGTTTACAAGAAAGTGTGGCTGTTGATTTGTTGTTGGATCCTCCCAACCCCAGCATGGCCAGTTCTCGGGAGGCACTGACTTTTCTCTCTGTACTTTTCAAATGGAAGAATGATAACACGCGTGTGTCTTTCCCCTGTGGTCTCCCCAGCAGGACTTCTCAAAGCCATGCCCTGCTCCTGTCTGAACTGCCTCTCTGTGACCCGCTGGTGAGGCAGGGGTCACTGTGGCCAGGGGACATATAATGCTGGAAAGAGGAGCAGTTCATTGATCTGGTTTGATGTGATCAAAACATAAGGTGAATATTTAAAATTTTTAAATGTTTTGCAGTTTATTTCCCCTCAAAATCCTCTCCCTGGCTTCTAGCACATTTATCTGGTCCCTCTTGCCAGTCTCCAAAGCTGTTCTGGAAGACCTCTTTTAGTTGCACTGTCCTGGTGGCCTTAATGTCCTAAATCAACCCAAAACACTTTGCTTTCAGAGTCACTTTGACTTTGGAAAAGAGTCAGGGGCTATATGGTACCAGATATGGTGAATAAGGTAGATAAGGACACACCACAGTGTTTTCATGAGCCTGCCTTTTCCTTGGATGACACTTGACAATGGCACTGACATATTTTTAAATCACTGCTCTTAATGACACTCACGAAAGGGGACTTTCAGAACTGCTTCAGAAAGTGAAAAGCATAGGAAGAGATCTCTGCAGTACGGGGGGCTATAGTAATGGCCATGTGTCTTGTGTTATAATAAATCATTTTTCCCTTCAAACATTCACCTTACAGGTTTATCACATCCTCACGGGGTGGTGGGGGGAGAGGCCATCCCACAGCACACAGGCCACAGGAGGGGTGCACTTGGGGACACAGGGTCATGCATGGGCTGTGGAAGATGGACTTCGCAGCATCAGAGGGTGGGGTGACCCTTCAGTCCCACAGGAAAATGGGATTCGTTGGTTGGAATAATGCCAAGAGCTGGCAGGGACTCGGGGCTAATCAGGAATTGTGCCTGGTACCCTTGATAAGGAGGGTTGCTCAGGGCTCTCTCTGAGAGCAGAGTGGGCTGAGGAAATTGCAGTTAGGCCATTCATAGCCCTCCCGACTTCAGCAGACGCCAAGGCCCTGGCATAGTTCTAGGCCCTTGCACTGCTGCTCCTCTGTAGGCCGCGGGCTCAGACTGGGATCAGAGACCTGTCTTGCAGGGCCTGGGGTCTCTCTCTGTTTAGCACAGGTTTGTCTTTCACTCCTACTTTGTCATGTTGCCTAATGTACCCATCAGCTTTCTGGGAATTGAGACAAAATACCCAACATCCACAATTTAAAGTAGAAGAGGTTTATTTTGCTCAAGGCTCAAGGGGATTCAGTTCATGGTTGGTTCATTCCAAGGCGGAAATGCCATGGCAAAAAAAAAGGCATGGTGGAGGGAAGCTGCTTATGCCACAGCAGCCAGGAGGCAGAGAGAGGAAGAGTCAGATAGGAAGATGGCACCCCCACCTCCTGACAGCACGTTCAGCTACGAACTCATCGAGGGATTAATCACTCATGAGTGTAGCTCTCCCGTGATGCAGTCACCTTCCAAGAGGTCCACCTCTGAATGCATGAGATTCTGGGGGTCAGTCTAGGTTTCAAGCAGCACCTGGGCTCCTTGTCATGTATCTGTTCTAACAATTCCAGGCCACGGAGTCCCATCTCTTTGGGGGAATGGCTCCCCTGCATTCCTGACCTGCCTTCCCACCCTCTGTTCTAGCCTCTGGGGTGTGGTCCTTGTCTCTTCTCTCTGATTTAACTCTCTGACTTGCAGTTGACCCAGCAAGACAGATTCCATCAACCTCCCCAGAAACCTCACTCTCTTCTTCTGAAAACTTCAGAGACCATGCTTCAGTGGAGAGAAACAGAGTGGAGATTGAAAGCGAAGAACCAAAACAGCCAGTGGGATTGTTCGTGTCTACCCATGTGCATCTGCTCAGTTATGGCTCCATCTTTGTGAGCCCAATTCAGAGGGTCTTTACTCTGACCCATTAAGATGTCCCTTGTGGGGAGCCATATGGCAGCCAGGTCAGGGCACCTCCCACATCCCCCACCATGTCCCAGCTGGTTCTCTTAGAGGTCCCTCTCACCTTTGCACCACACAGAAGCTGGGCTTTACAGGCGGCCTGCAAGTCATGGGTACTTTTGGCTCGAGACCTTCCTTCCTTCCTTCTTTCCTTCTTTCTTCCTTCCTTTCTTCCTTCCTTTCTTCCTTCCTTCCTTCCTTCACGAGGCTTGGACTTGTGCAGAGTGCAGCCTCTGCTACTCGATTTCCTTCGCAGGCGTTGTCCCTGTGAATTTCCTGCCTGTCTGAAAGATCTGGACTGACATGGTTACTACAGCGAGAAAGGCTTACAGCAGGTGAGGACACCGGGATGCCCCAGACAGTCTAATCAGGAGTCAGCTTCCTTTGCTGGGAACCTTCTATCACAGTCATTAAAGGTAGGGTTTAGGGTCAGACAAACATGGGCTCAAACTCCAGCTCCAACCTGGAGTTGAACCTTGCACAGATAGAGGATCCTTGAAGAGTCTGGTGGTCACATTTTACCCCAGCTCCCAACGCTGCAAAATGTGACTGTAGGAATCCATCATGACGGTTTGTTCCAAGCGTGTAGGTACAGTAGATGGTGAGCATTTGGGACAAAGCAGGGGGTCAGGAAGGGCAGTGGTGGCTGGTCATCCTTCACAGGCTAGTGAATAATGACATTCTCATTCTACTAGGAACCTGTTAAAAGACATCAAAGGCTACCAGTCAGTCCTCAGGCCAGAGATACCTCCTGAACCCTTAGAGCACTATACCCATTCATCTTTTTCTACACACAGTGACCAGCAAACATGGAGACTTCAAGGGCAAAAGGACCGCTCAGATAAAGAGCCTTCTCTGCCATCATCCACCACACGCCAGATCCCTTGAGGTTCTGCCACGGTTTCTCAGCCACGCACTAGATCTCTCATGAAGCCTTTTTGGATTTCAGGTTTTGTCTGTGAAATGGGGAGGCCATAAGTGACAACACGAGGTCCACCTGACCTCCCAGCTCCACTGGTGGCTGTGGACTGTACTCAAGTGCACCCAACAGTATCAGCTGTGGCCTCGGCCTGCCCTTGAGTTTCAGTGTTGATACCGGTGCTGGCAGGAATTTTAGGGAGATTATTCTCCACACACATTTAATTTTCGATCATATTAGCACAAGGAGATTTTTAAAAATGATACATTTACGCATACTTGAGCTATAACTTTGTAAGATTCTTCTGTCGTGATTTTCTAGAGATAAAGAGGTGACATGTAAGAGGAAATGAACAAAAACCTATTTGACAGAGAGGAGGGTTCAGCCCCCTGATTGATCGTCAGGAACCCCTATCCCCACCCTTCATGAAAGTTGGGGGAAAGACATCTTGTGCGGGGAAGCAAAGCTGTATGATGTGGCACCCAAGTGGGGAGCTGCCTCCCTGCCGGGATCTGGGACTCCCCAAGGGAGGCCTGGATTCAGGTCCCAGAGAGCAGAGGGCTCTGCTTAGGCACAATAACAAGCCCAGGTGGGGTTAATTATCTGAGCCCCACTCCACCCTCTCCTCCAGGATCCAGCCTGTCTGCCTCCCGCACTTGTCTCCTGTCGTTTTCCGCCTGGCACTGAGTTTGCATCAGTCTGTCCACTCCAAAGAGGGTCCCAGCCTAAGCAGGAGCAGGAAGGTGGACAGATCTCTGGCTGCTCAGTATCCAGGGAAGCTGTGCCTGATTCTGCTGCTGCAGGTGTTAAAATCCTGCAGCCAGGAGCAGGCTGCCTCTAGAAGACAAGAGAACACGGTGCCCGTCCCCGAGAGGGCAGTGCCCCTCCCGTCTCTCACACCCTCACTCCCTCGGCAGTTTCTCAGTCAGGACTTCTGGGTTCTGCAGTGTTCTGAGTCTCCCAGGCCCCCACAGCTGGTGAAAGCTCATTCTCCTTGTGCTGTACCGATCCCCGAGTTGCACCGATCAGGCCCGTCAATGCCCCCCACCCCACTTTCCTCTCCCTTCTGCTGGCATGGGCTGGCCCAGGTCAAGGACCGTGCTTGGTTTACCATAGCCACAAACACAGACACTGGCAAAGGGACATTGCAAAGGTCAGGAAGGAAGGGCCCTGGGCTGCCTGTAATCTTGGGTGGAGGTGTCAGTGGATGCACAGAGCCAAGAGTCCCCATGGTTGGTGGCCTAAAGAGTCTTTCTGCCTTTTTCCTTGACATCAGGGTGACCACCGCAGTTCCTCCAATGGGCAAGGCATACTTGCCTTTACAAGTGACAGGTTATCCCAAGAGACTCCATTAAAATACTTTTTAAAAAGCAAATGGCATCTAAACAGCAGGCAATGTAGATTTGTGACACATTTACCGTGAACCTGGCTAGTAATCCCCTGTCCTGCTGACTCGATTTCTCCTGGGTGAGCAGTTTTCCCTGGAGGATCTGCAAGCTGGAAGTCCAGTCCAAGAAGTCAGCAGACAGAAACAGGCTTTCAGCCTGGCTGTGCTGGGGGAGCACCTTGTAATCTCAGGAAAATTGCAGCCCATTGGTCTTGGTTTCTCTCTTGTGGGTCCCACACAGATTGAGAATATCTCAGAGGCAGTGGTTCTACCCCGTACACCTGCCCTGGGGTGGACTTCAGGCTAGAACTGAGTTGTGGGCTGTGCTGGCCATGGGCACTGAGATCGGCTGGGCATCCTGCTGCCCCCCGGCAGCACCTGTGACAAAGGCCCGTGGAAATCCCAAGAAGCTGGCAGCTGGCTGGTGACCCAAGGACTGGAGTTCAGAATTCCAGCAGCACATTTTGGTTTCCACATTGCCCACAGCCCACTTCTCAGTCTCCAAAGAAACCTGGCAGGAGCCAGACGGGGACCTTGAGCCAGCATTTATCCAGGGAAGATGGCTTATTAAAATGAGTGCTTAGTGCCGGGCATGATGGTGCATACTCGCAATCCCAAGGCTCAAGAGGCTAAGGCCAGGAGGGTCACGAGTCCAAGGCCAGCCCGGGCAACTTAGTGAGACCCTGTCAAACAAGAAAAGAAGGAGGGGATGGGAGGAATAAAAGGAAAGATGGGAGGAGGATGGAAAGAAAAGAGTGAGATAAGAACGAAGAAGAGAGATACAGGATGATGACGGCAGGAAAGAAAGGAGAGAGAGCGATTAAGATGATTCCGATTGTTCCTTGGGTACAATTTAGTCCAGCAGTTCTCCAAGGACAGCCTGGGGGATTTCTGGAGTTCCCACGAATCTTTCAGGGAATCCACAAAGGCAAAATTACTTTATAGTAATGCTAATATGGCATTTGCTTTTTCATTCACATTCTCTCACAAGCACACAATGCAGTCTTACAGAAGTTACATGGTGAGAAATACCACAACAGATTAAATGCAGATCGGAGAATCCAGCTGTATTCTATTCAGCTGGGGAGCAAAGAGATTTGCGGAAATGAAAAGCAATGCCATTTTTCTCAGTAAACTTTTTTTGTTCTGAAAAGACTGTGTTTTCTTAAAGCACACAGTTTATGTTAAATGGGCAATGGGCTTATTGTTTTAAATGAGTTATTATGTTAAGAATTTCTCAACTTTGATTTCTAGTATGATAACTATCACAAGATGCACAATACATAAAGAAAAGCTTTCTCGGGTCCTCAGTAATTTCTTGGACACGGGGGACTGAATCCAGGCCCTTTGCATTAAGCTACACCTCTAGCCCTTTTAAATTTTTTATTTTGAGATGGGATCTTATTAAAATGTTAAAGTGCCCCAGAGTAGGCTAGAATTTGCTCTCCTCCTGCCTCAGCCTCCCAGGGTACTGGGATTTACAGGCATGCACCACCACACCCATCAGGGTCCTCAATGAGTCCAAAGAGATCCTGACAACCAGAAAAGAAAACCACTGTCCTCCCTGGCAAGAGAAAGCCGTCGGACCTGGGTGAGCAGCAAATGCTGGTAAAAGTACCTGCGTGAACATTCCCTGGCTATGCAGCCTTGGGAAAGTCACTGAACTTCTCTGAACTGCAGTTTCCTCCTCTGTGAAATAGAAGCATTCTATGAGGTGCCTACTTCCATGCCTGGCCCTTGTCATGTTCTTGATTTTGTCCCTGCTTCAAAAGGACCAGGGCCCCTTATGCGGACACTGGCAGGTCAAGGGTACCCGCTGAAGGAGAGATGCCCTCTATGGATTTAGCCGTTTCTGTGCTTCTAACAAGCTCCAGAGTTCTGCCCATGCTATTGGTCAAAGACTCGTATTTTGAGAGCCACTGATGCAGGTCTTTAAGAATTCCAGTCTCATTCCAGCCTCTGATTTTGAAAGTGCTTTACTTCCTTGGTGCTTAATGAAATCCTGGTCTTGGATGGATCTTGGAAGGAAAGGGGCTCCCAGGAATTGGAACTTTCCAGAAAGAGGTGAGAAGGGCCTCCAGCCAGCCTCATTAGCTGTCCTGTTGGATTTCTGTCAACAAGCCCTTCCCACACAGTCCTGCCTGGATGAGCCTCCCCAGCCAGCAGAGAGAAGGCGGGTGATCATGGCAATGAGGCGTAATGAGCCCCCCACCCCACAGTCCTGGCCTGGTTCTTGTCTGTGCCTTGTTCACTTCCTGTCTTTCCCCCTCCGTTTCACCCAAAATTGGATGGCTGAGGATTGGTGGCTTGGTGCTCTCCAGAGCGCTCAGGAGCGGCTCCAAAGTAGCGTGCTGGGAGTCTCAGGGGAGGACTGAGGAAAGAGGCCCTACTGGGGAGCAGCTGCCGCCCCCAGGACACACTCAGGCTCCTCACCAAATCTGTGCCCTTGTTCTGCTTCCGTACTTGAAATGTTTCCCTTTTTTCTCCTGATCTCCAGCTTTCTGTTTTCTTAGGCAGGCTTAAAACTTCCCAAAAGAGCTGTTCTCTCAGGCCAGCACCCAGCTCTCTCACCGAGATCTTTCCTACCACAGAGCTGCTCTTTACCCCTTTACGCCAAGCCTTCCCGAGTTAGTAGGGAAGGAGATACTCCTCACAGAACCACGCAAGTGAGTAGCAGGATGTCATAGTCCCCCTCTTGTCACTGGAACACAACACCTGAGCCCTGCAACTTAAACAAGGAGAAGTTTGCTCTGGCTCACGGTTTCAGGGGACCCAGCCCGTCATCAGCTGGATCCAGGGTAGAAGCGGCAGCACAGAATGTCACAGGGGAGGGAAGCTGCTCACAGCATGGAAGTCAGGAAGCAGAGAGCCAAGGGAGGGGCCGGGAAGAGGGGTTGACTTCCGGGGTCACGATCCCAGGGACCATCACCAACCAGGCCCCGCCTCCTACTGGCACATCCAGCTGCTGAACTCACCCGTGGATGGATCCACTGCTGAGCATAATGCTGAGTGATCCAATCACCCAGGCTTTGGGAGACAGGCTTCAGCTAAACCATAACCCGGGGCGCAAGGGGCAGAGGCTACAAAAAGTGTCAGTCAAAATGGAGTCACTTACGTCAACTTAATAAAATGGAGTTGGGGGCCATGCAAAGAGCACTGTCACACACGTACCTGTGATGAAAACCATTGCAAAGACGCTCTGAGAGCCACAACCCCTCACAAGGGCCACCACAACATTACACGGATAAACACTTGTAGGAGGACACCTGGCCACCAGCTGCTTATCCAGCCTTGGGCAGACCCTACCTTGCACTGTTCCTTGCAGTCAAGGATAATTGTTTCAAAACACCCTATCTCATCCCTAAAAACCCTGTCTTCTTTTGCCTCTCCAAATATGCTGATGATCCATAGTAACCTGTGTATCTTGGATTTGCAAATTCCTGGTGAATTCCCGAGTAAAATCACTTTTCTTTAGGGTGTGTGTTATTTGGGCAGCTGAGGTGTTTAGCCATCCTCCTCCAGTTACCATGAAGCAGTGCTACCGAAGTCTCACCTGCTCCCCAGCAGGGGCAAACCCAGAAGTACAGGAAGTTGTGTGGTCAAAAACTCCCTTTCCCTCTGGGTGGGCCAAGTCAAGATCCCATTGGGCCATGACTCCTGTCAGTCTTCGGCTACAGAACCTCCCATAAGCCCAGGACCTTCAGAGACCAAGTACCTGGCCCTCTCAGGAACGTGAGCTCCCCTCACTGGCTGCTCCCACCACTTGCTTCTTTCTCTTTTAATAAATCTTATTGTTACTCCTGTCGCATGTCCTGCTTACTTCTTTGCTTGGGACCCCAAGAACCTGCAAGTAACTCCCCAAAGACTTCCCCATCTGCTAACAGTACTACCAGTACTCAGAAGAAAGGGACTTGTCCCCTGCTAGGTTACAGGGCAAGCGCCATCTCCAGTGTGGAGGGACAGAATTCCCATCCATCCCTGCTGAGCCAAACTCTGCAAGATTCCATTTCCCCTGGAGGAAAATTGGAAGAATAATGTCTACTCAAGTGTTGGAAAATTAAATGACTCACTATAAAAAGCACAACAGAAAGGAGTTCATGGGGACCAGAGGAAGTGGTTGACCTGCAATTGTCCCAGCGTGAATACCCCTTGCTCACTCGCCTTGGAGGGAACCATAGTAACAGGCAGGTATTTGAGGAGCCACGGAGCACAACTAAAATAGCTTCTCTCTGACGTCAGAAGACCAGGTTTAATCTCGCCAAGAACTAAGGAAGTGGTTGGGCCTAACTAGCAAGCTGTTTCTCTACGCTTCTGCATTGTGGTTTTGAGGATCACACAAAGCAAGAACCCTGGGGTCCCCTCTGGACAAGAAGCACCTTTGGATGGGAAAAAGTTCCAGAAATCTATTAGGTGCCATTTAAGGCCCACCCTGGTTTTCTGAGCCGCTGGTGACAAATCTGGGGGTGCTGAGCCTCTCCACGCTTGTCCTTCCCTCCATCTAGCAGCCCGGCAGCTGGCTTTCCTTTTCCCCCCTGCCTGGACCCTGCTCTGAGGCCCTGAGCCCTGGACCAGAGCCCGAGAAGCCTTGCTGAAGGAGACATTGAACCTTCTCCCTGGCTCTGATTTATTTCCACCCTGGCTGCTGTTCTGCTGACCTGATCTTATAACCGCATGATTATGTTATTAGCATATGATGGGCCACAGTACACAGTGGGTCCCGCTGGGGAGGATTAGGATAAATGACCACTTCAGCGGGCCGGAGATAGAACAGCAAGCGCTGCAGAGGGGAAGAGAAAACAGGTGGGAGAGGCAGGCTGCAGTCACAGGCGCTTCAGCTGTGGCACTAGAAGAGGTCCTTGCTGCCACGTTCCAGGCCTCCCCCTTGGGAAGAAGGGTACCGCTGCAGAAAAGGACATGAGCATCACAGGGACTCAGCACAGCAGCTCTGTGCTCCAGCTACTCTGGTTTTTTTTCTCTTGTGGTACTGGGGATTCGACTCAGGGCCTTTACACTGAGCTACATCCCTGGATTTTAAAAAAAATTAAATTTTGAGACAGGGTTTTACAAAATGGTTAAGTCACCCAGGCTGGGCTCAAATATGCAATCCTTCTGCCTTGGTTTCCTAGAGGGGTAGGATGATAGACATGCACTGACCCTACACCCAGGTCTTGCCTCTTTTCTTTGCTTGTTAATTTCCTCCTGGCTGGAATGCCCTTCCCCTTCTAGCTGTCCCACAGGGGTCCCTACTAGGGCAGCCTTTCGCAGACCTATGTGTTGTGCTGTGCTGGAGTCACATGCCCGGTGAGGTGCAGTTTACCCTGGTTGTCTACAGCTTCCATGGACTAAATATCTGTGTCTCTCCACAGTTCATGTGAAACCCTCCAGCGTAAATGGCTCGTGGAGGTGCAGCCTCTGGAAGGTAACCAGGTCATGATGGTGGAGCCTCCGTGCATGCTACAGCTTAGATCTAGAATGTTCCTGAAAAGGGTCATGTGTTCAGAAGTGGGGCTTTGGGAAGGTGATTGGATCGTATGACTTAGCAAGATCCTGTCTGAAAAATTATAAAAGAGGCTGGATATGTAGCTCATGATCACCACTGCGTTAGGATCTCAAAGTGCTCGGAAGCACTGTCTGATGGGAATAGGCAGCCAATGGGCATGAGCCGTCCCCTTGCCTCCCTTCTCTGTCCGCCCGCTCCCTCACCACCATGATCTGAGCAGCTTCCCTTTACCCCAGCTTTGCACCTTGTCCTTCCTGCCTCGCGGCCTGCTGGCTACAGATTAAATCCCATAAAAACCGCGAACCAAAAGAAACCACTCTCCTTTGAGTTGTAGGTGTCAGGGATCCTGTCTTAGCCATGAGAAAGTGACTGACACAGTGCACTCACAGGAAGAGGCCAGCTCACTTTCCACCCTATGAAAAATAAATTCCTACTGTTTATGATCCATTAGTCTATGACACCTTGCAGAGCAGCGCAGACTTCTGCAGGTAGAGGTTCTACCTGACGCATCTCTGTACAGATATCCAAGACACTGGTGATCTGAATAGTCATGCCAGTAGACCTCTGTTACCCTAGCATTTGGGGCAGGGATAGATGGAGAACATTGTCAAGGCCTAAGAGAATGCAGACTGGCCACTTCTTGAACCTTCCCTGCTTCCTTGTAGCTGGGGTGCAGGAGAGTCTGTACTTGGAGACCCAGAGGCCCCATGAAGAGAATGGGATGATGATGGTAGCAGCCAGGTGGAGTCCAGCAGATCTGTGGGAGCCATAGATGGAAACCCTCTAAAATAAGAAGGAAAGTGTGCTCCGTCCAGCCCCGCTGTGCCCAGCCTCTGTCTTCCACGGCCGTACCCCAGGCCTCTTCCTCTCTCCCTGGCTCTTGGAGCCAGAGTACTGTTGGCAGAGCGATGAGGCAGCCCTGACAGTTCCCCTACTTGGCTCTCTGCTGCTGCTCTTGTTGGCCTCCTGGTGAGTTTCCCAGGGCCTCGGCTCCAGAAAGTCCCACTTCCTGGAGGCTCCAAACGCACTCCCGTCTGAGCCCCTCAGCCAATGACCTTGTCTCCTGCAAAAGAGCCAAACCACACAAAAAAAGTCCTTCAGGTCGTGTCTCTTCTGCTTCTGCTTTCTGTCACTTCCTCTGAAATCCCCTTCCCTTTAATCTCCTGGAAAGAGATTCTTCCCCTCTGCCTCCACATTTCTCTCACTTTACCAGTCGTTCCTGAACAGTCTACATAAGGACCATGTCATTCCCACTTAAATCAAGATTTCTCCACTTGCTGTGGTGGTTCAAATCGCAGCACTCTGGAAGGCTGTGAGGCAGGAAGATCACAAGTTAGACCCAAGCCTGGGACAGTGCCTAGCCCAGCCTAGGGACTTTACCAAAATCCTGCTTCAAAAATGAGAATTTGTAAAAGGGGCTGGAGACGTATCTCAATGCAAAGACCCTGGATTCAATCTCCAGTGCTCAAAAAATAAACATAAAACAGAATTTCTTCACCTGGCTTATCCTGAGGCTGTGCTTTATAGATATCTCTCCTTCCTATCATCACAGACCATGGAAGAAGGAAGCGTTTTTGACTATTTCCTGTGGCTGTAACTGAATGCCACAGACTAGGAAATGTAAAAGAACAGGGGTTGATGTAGACTGGTTCTGAAGACTGGGAAGTTCAAGGTCCAATAGCCTCCACTGATGAGGGTCTTGGTGGTTTGAACTCTGTGCAATCCCCAGCATGGGGAGGGCATCACTTGGTAAGACCCACATGAAAGACAGAGCCAAACTGGGTTCCATAGCACTCTCAAAACAGCTCACTGAAGCTTCAATCTTCAAATAATAATCCACTCATGATGGCAGAGCTCCATGATCTCACTGCCCCTCGAAAGTCCCACCTTGCCCCACTGCCTAATGCCACATAGTGAGGACTCAAGGTCAGCATGGGCTTGGGTGAGGAGTGGCATGGAGTTGCCAACCATGGCGTAGAGTTTATCCAAACTCCTCCACTCCACAGCCCTGGCAATCATGATCTCTACCTAAAATAAGACTGAAAACTTGCATTTGAATGGTCACTATGTGCAATGAAATGGAAAGTGCAGGTGATAAAACAGGATGCCTACTGTGGTTCCACTTCCCACAGAAAGTACCATCCAGCCATATCTTTCTCGTAGAGTAATGATATATAACAGAAAAATGAGAGTCATCTCTAGATGATGCAGTTGTGAGTGATTATCTTATTCTTTTCGAGTATTTTCATCCTGGTTGGTGAACATCAATTGTGAGAAAAAACAAGCTTCAGAAAAAGGCACCACATTGATTTTCAGATGTGCAATCATAATCGTAAAATGTAATGGTTTAATCTCTCCCTATACCAAAGTGGATTAAAGATGTTCCAAATGTTTAAAGTAAAAAATGCAACAATAAACTAATTAGAAGAAAATATGAGATGAGTTCTTCTAACCTTCAAATGGGCAAGATTTTCCTGAGCTATTCACAAAAACCAAAAGCTGTAGAACAAAAGATGAATAAATTCTATAATAAATAAAGTCAAACTATAGAGAACAAATTAGAGGAAATTATTCAGATGTAGACACGGCTAACTCACTTAAATAAACAGTTAAGCAGTACTTTTAAATCAATAAAAATAAACCAATTAACAAGAAAATGGATTAGCAGAGAATCCAAAGCACATCTCAAGTAAAGCTATACAATTAACTTAGAAACACCTGAAAAGAAAGGCAAAACATTTTTTTAAAAACACAGCATTTCTGCCTGTCATATTGGCAAGAATAAAAATACTGATTGTGTTCATGTAGAAAAGAACATGCAGAAACTCAGATTCTCATATACTAGGGTGAGAATATAAATTGATACTGCCTTTGTACATCTCTTTGTGATGATATCTTTCCAAATTTAAAATTCACATGCAGCTGGACATAGATATACGTGCCTGTAATCCCAGCCATCTGGGAGGCTGAGGTAGGAGGGTCACAATTCCAGCCCAGTCTCCATAACTTAGCAATTTAGCAAGAACTTTTCTCAAAATAAAAACAACAGAAATGGGCCGGGGGGGGGCATGTCTCAGTGCAAGGCTGTAGGTTCAATCCCCAGTACTGCAAAATAAATAAATAAATCAAATGAGTAAATAAATACATATCTGAAACCCACACGCCCTTCAAGCTAACACACACACTCCTGGGAACTTATTCTACAGCTGTATTTCAAAGAATCAGCTGCTGGTTTCTTTAATCCTCCTTTCTGTTTTGCTATTTCAATTTCATTGACTTCTGCTCCTTTTTTCATTATCTTCTTCCTAATACTTCTTGTAGGTTTAATTTGTTTCTCCTTTCACAAGTTTCTGAAGGTGGAAATTTAGGCCATTAATTAGTGAGCCCCCTCTTTTTCTACAAAGCTCTCCAGCACTGTGTGTTTCCCTCTGAGAGCTGCCTTTGTTGCATCCCACAGATTCTGACATACTGCATTTTCATTTTCATTCATTTTAAAATTCTTTATTTTTTAATTTTACTAAGACGTCTTATCTTTGACCCACGGGCTATTTAGTAATGTTTGATTTACATAGTTGGACTCTTCCAGGTATCTGGCATTGATTTCTAGTTTAATTTGTATGGGACGCATGAATGCACATTGTCTGGTTCCTGTTCTTTTAAATAGTTTAAGGTATGTTTTGTGGGCCAGCTTGTGGTCTATGCTGATGTTTCACGAGCATGTGCGATGTTACCGAGCAAACTCTCCTATTAACAGCAACGGGGTCAAGTGGTTGATGGCTTTGGTCTGAAACTGGTTGCCCCAGCAAATTGAATCCTTTGTCCTGTAAGGGAGAAAGGATCTCTGAAGCTTTGGTGGCTGCCGTCACCTCCCCAGCTATTGTCTCTGGATTCTCTCTGCTCTTCCTGGGTGAGTCTTCTAGAGGAAACATCTGGAGAAGGGTGAGAATTCCTTTTCCCATGACTACCAATCCCAGGACTTTCTCTCTCATCTTGGCTTCCAATAAACAATTAAAATGTCTAGTTTAATGTTTCTCCCATCTTATACGGTTATCAGTGGCTTCTGTCACCAGTAAGTAGACAAGCAGAACCCAAGTTTCTGGGAAAGCACCTGTCTCTCTTTGGGGTGCCTATTCTGTGAACTTTGTTCTCCAGTGGGTTCGTGAAAAGTTAATGTATCACCTATCTAGCATTTTATCTCATTATAACGAAAAGAACTGATCTTTTATGGCTCTCTCTCTATATCTCAGAGATGCATCTTCAAATGTGAACATGCATTATACACATACATACACCTTTCACCCCATCATTTGGATTAGGACAAAAACTGAGAACAACACAAATGGTCTTTAAAAAGAGAGCACCGATTAAGCATAGTTACTGTGATAGAATACCATAGTAATAGTATATAAATAAGATTGAGAATGGTTAAAAGAAATGAGAGGGAATATTATACGGAAGTTTCGAATCATGTACTAATATGGAAAATTATTCTCCTTGGACACAATCTTAAATTTGTTGTAGGGCTCTGTGGGTTTTTTCTTCTCATGTAGTTAACTTTAAAGCTGTTCCCACAGGCCAGGGATATAACTCAGAGGCGTAAGCACCTGCCTGGCAAGCACGAGGTTGAGTTCAATCCCTGGTACCAAAAATAAATAAATAAACTAAAGCTGTTCCCAAAGGCTCCAAGTTTCTCTGTTCCTAGTATTTGTTAGGAATACACATCTCCATCTCCTCAAAATGAACTCCTGTGCCCTGGTTTGGCCAATGCAACGTTAGTGAGAATCCCACTGGGTCTCACTTCTTTGACACAGTCCCTGTGGTGGATTAACTAACGGGCAACTTGTAACACCCAGCTGAACTGAATGAGCGTGGTGCTGGGTGTGGAAGGCCCACCCGAGGATTGTTGCTAAGAATTTAAAAGAACTGGAGGAGGAGATGGTACTCTGTTAATTTTTCTGGAAAAGTTTGTCATGATGGTTTCCTGATGTGAATTCAGCAGTCCTCACCGTCAGAGGAGCTCAGGTCCTCGCTGTCACTGAGGATGGCTGTGGTTCTCTCCAGGGGAGCTCTGGTCCTCACCTTGAGCATCAAGCTTCCTGGCTCCAGTGCAGATCCCTCAGCCTGCTGGTACAGACCCTTCACCCCACTGGTGCAAACTTTCTAGATTCCACTACTGACCTTTGAGCCTTCCCAGTGCAGGTCCTTCATATGGATTTTCATGAGACATCGTCATGGGCTCTAGGTCTCCAGCTGGACTTGTGTGGGACAGTACCATGGGACCCAGGCCCTCAGGTGGACTCTTTGGGTCTGTAGCGCATAGACAGATCTCCTGCATCCCTGCATTTGACTCACTGGATGGGTATTACAAAATAATCCTATAGGGGCTGGGGATTTAGCTCAGTGGCATAACCTTGTACTTGCCTGGCAAGTACAAGGTTGTGAGTTCAATCCCTGGTACCAAAAAAAAAATAAATAAATAAAAAATAAAATAATCCTATAAATTATGAGTCCTGCATTAAATATTTCCCCTTGCAAACCTTGACTACAACAGTACCCTTGTGCAGGACCCCATCTACCCAACCTTACAGAGCTGCCCTACTGCGACGTGGAGTCGGTCTGTGGGTTTGCAGACCCAGAGCTCACAGGCACATGGGTTTAGAGCCAGCATCTGAGGTGCAAATGTTGCAAAGCAAGTGAAGACAGTGGAAGAAACAAAGACCCAGGAGGTGGAGAGTTGGGGTGACGGGCATAGAGAGAGATGCCCAGATGGGCACATCTTTCCAGCTCCCAGTTTAAGTCTCTTGCATAATCTGACTAGAATGTATCTCCATAAGCTTTGAGAGAAGCCAAAACATCTTAAAATAAACCACCTGAGCACATTCCCTTGGGGACATCATGTGTTAGAGATTTCCCCCACCCTGGCCATGTTTGCCTCTCTGGCTGTCTTCGTCACTTTCACATCGTTGGAACAAAAATCCCCACACACCTGCAACGTAGAGGAAGAGAGATTTATTTAGGCTCACAGTTTTTAGAGGATTCAGTTCATAGTCACCTGGCTCTGAGTCAGAAAGGGCTTGGAGGAGGAGAGCTGCTTATGTTATGGTGGCCAGGAAGCAGAGAGACAAGGGAAGAGCCGGGGGGAAGCTATACCTTTGGGACCATGGCCCCAGGGACCGCTTCTTGCGACCTGGCCCCACATATTACCAGCACAATGAGCTATGAACTGACCAGTGTATGAATGTACTGGTGAGGATAACACCCCAAGATCCAAATACCTTCCAAAAGTTCCACTTCTAAACACATGGGCCTTTTGGAAGAACATTCTAGATCTAAACAACATCCCACAATATTCCACAGAACAAAGCCTTCTCAAGGCTTCTTTGGTTCCCAGACACCCGCAGCCTGCTGCCCTGGTATCTCTCTGCACCTCCCATTCTTTGCAACCCCCCTGTTCTCCATGTGACCTGTCTTCCTGGTGTAGGACATTCATTCTTCATGGCCTGGTCTTCTCTCCTGTCTCCCCCAAACTGAACAGAATTTCTTTCTCACCCCTGGACTGTTTTTCTCTCTTGAATCATTTATCAGATGCTGCTTTACCTTATGTTTATTTTTTCAGTTATTTTTATTTCTGAGGTTAGCTTAACCTCCTTGATGGTACTTTGATTTTAGACTGCCCAGCCTCCCGAACTATGAGAAAATAACTTTTCATTTTTTCATATATGGCTTCACTTCTAATATTCTGTTATACTTGGCACAAAACAGAGTAAGGCAGCATGCAGAGCATCTTGGGGCTCTTCCTGGAAGCCTCAAAACAAAGCTAATGGGGATTCAAGTATTTCCCAGCCTGACCACTCAATCGTTCCCCAAATGCAGCTCAAATCTCTGGATGCTGATGAGATTTAGGACAGTAGTAAGGAAAGACTGCACAATCTAGGTAGTTCTGAAAGAGAGGCTAATTTTTTCTGTCAGTGATGGGATTGTCCAATAAAGTTTGCAATCTTCAAAGAGAACTGTTCTGTGTTTTGGTTTTTAAAGTAATTTTATCACTATAAAAACAAAATAAGCATGTTGAGGAAAATTTGAAAAATTTTCAAGTCACTCCTTTAGAAGGACTGAAAAAATCTAACTGATCCCTTCATAAAATCCTATTTCCGTTATAATTTTATTGTCTTTCTGCTCAGTTTTCTTAGATCAAGAGTGGTCGATTTCATATGACTGAGGTTTTTTTATTTTTTTTATTGAACACCGTTTACATCAGCTTTTCACTACATTACTAAAAATCTTCTCTTTGCTGACTTCCTCATGGAAATGGGAGAGCCTGGCGGATTGGTGACTCGTCCTCTTCCCCAAGCCAGCACAGTGAGCCAGAGAATATAAATAACTGAATGGGGTAAAACTATTCTGAATTCCCCAAGAACAAGGAGGGGCTGAAATTTCTTAGTTTGTATTTTGGAAAGAGATGCAGAGGAGGATTCTAGAAAGCATTGTTCCAGTGTGATTTCTAACCCAGCACTCACCAAGAGTGTCAAATTATTTCCAAGGAAAGGGTGTAACAACCTTGTTTGGAGCGTCCAGGAAAGAGGTGGTCTTCTGAACATGCAGATCCACCCCTGTGCTGCCAGTCTTTTACTGGCATTGGACAGAAGGTCCTTTTTCCACAATTCGCACCTTTCATGTGGATATGTTATTCCTTTTCTCCTTTTTTCTTTCTTCCTCTCTTTGTTTTTCTTTTTATTTTGTTAAATGCTTCTTAATACAATCTCCCTACTGCTTGCTTTGGTCATCTGGACACAGTGACAGGTCATGTCAGAAGTTCTACAGCATGACCGCTACCCCTACTTCACTAGCATGTCACCCAAATGTCAATGGGCTAAAAGACTGTCTTCAGTCCACAGTGCTATTGGGAAATGGTTGAAGCATTAGGAAATGTGGCCTAGGGGATAGTCTTAGATTATGAAGGATATATTTCCAAGTGGGAATGTGGACCCCCAGGCATTCGTTCTCTCTCTCTCTCTCTCTCTCTCTCTCTCTCTCTCTCTCTCTCTCTCACTTGAAGTGAGTGGTTTTACCATTTACTGCCACCATGACAGATTGCCTCACTACTACATTGGAGCCAACCATGTACTGAAACTTCTACAACTGTGAGCCAAAATTACGCTTTCCCCTTTATGTGCTGATTATTTATATAAGCTCAGGTATTTGATGCAGTGACTGGAAACTGCCTGCCACAGTTTTATTTTTACACATACAGCTCTCAGAGGTGGTGTCCACACAAAACTTTGGCAGAATGTCTCATTTCAAGGTGAAAATTTATAGATGTGTTGATACAGCCTCTTTTTCTTTCTCTTTTCTAACCCTCCATATTCCCTTCCCATTTAGATGGCATGAGCCTATGAGGTAAGAATATTCATGACTATAAAAACTGTCACCAGAGACACTCAGGGAAACCAGTCTTAGAGTCTCCAGGGAGGTTCATCTCTTCTTTTATTTGTTTCTGATTTCTATCAAGATTCTACATTTGATTTCCTTTTATGGTTTAAATTTAGCAGCTCTAAATTTATGGATTTCTTTTTTAAAATTTTAAAGCCTGCTCCTCTGCATTGCTGTAAGTATCAGCCTGGAACTGAAGAGGCTGGGACACCCATCTCACTGTGGCCCACTCCAGAGGAGGCAGCTGGCAGGACTGCTCAGGGGGGCTGCTCCCAGCTCCCTCCATCTCGGACAGGCTCCCCTCAGTGCCACAGCCTGGTGGGGAGAACAGAGCTTCTGCTTAGAGAAGGGCTTTCTCCAAGCATGGCAGTGAGAAGCTACTTTCCCTCTTCTAGATCCATTGACCAGAGGCTTAGCATGACCAGTACAGTGACAGAGAGGAAAAGCCGCAACAACCTCTGAAATAGCATCCCTTGCCCATCGCAATGTATACCACAGAGGTTCGAGAAGGGGTAAAAGAAGGCCCAGGGTTCCGGCATCAGAGCCTGGTGGCCGCACTCCTGAAGAGGCTATGATTCTTTTCCACTTTCCAACAGACCTCATGGAAAATGTAGCTGATTATTGTCATATTAAAGCTATGTGATGTTAAACATCTGTTCCCTAGGAAATATTTGGATGATTGAAAACAGCATATGTTAAATTCCAGGTCCTGGAACAGAGCTTTGCCAAGGCTTTCTGCCCACCGCCCACTCTCACCTCGTAGCCTGGGCCTTTGGCCACAAAACTCTACGGGGGCCCCAGTAATGCATAGACTGCCGGTTTTCCCAAGATTGCCGAAGAACAGATACTTGGCTGCCTGAGCTCAGAATGTCTAAATGAGGAAATGCTTGTTTTGATCCATATGAATGCTTATTTTTATCCAGATGTTTTGGTCACAAAAGCAAAATTAAAGGCAGCAAGAAACAATGTCATACTTCTCCCAAATTTTCATGAATCTTAAACTCTTTCTTATTCAGTCAGACAATGATTTTTAAGCAAGAACAACAACTCTGTTTCGTGTATTTTTTATCTTAGTTAACCTTAAGCAATGCAGAGTCAGGATTTTGCTTATATATGGCAATAATGGGTAGCAACTGCTGCACGTTTCCGTAAGTTAGAACATCATGTTAAGTGTTTTAAGTGCAATAATTACATCAGTCCTTAGAGGGTCCCTATGCAGTACGGACCACCTATCTTTCTGTTTTGTAGGGGAGAAAATAGAAATACAAAGGCACTAAGCAATTTGCCCAGATTTGATGACCCAGAAGGATAGAGTTGCCAGTTCTTAAGATAAGGGGCAGCACATGGTGTGTTCGGGGGAAATCATGACTTCTATTTATGACACGTTAAATTTGAGATGCCAATTAGTCAACTAAGTGGAGTCTGGCTCCTAGGAGCTCCAGAGCAAAATTGAAACTAGGGATGTCAGTTGGGAGCCATTAGATACATTAAGGAAAAGTAGTGAAAGGAATTGTCCAGGGAGTGTTAAGAAGAGGTAGGGAGATGAGGTCTGGGTAGGTCAACATTAGGAAATCTACAAACAGAGCCAGCAAAGGAGACAGAGTGACCAGAGGGATGAAATTCAGAGAAGGATGGACAGGCGAGACGGTGATCAATGGCTTGTGATCCCCAAACAGCCCATAAGCAAGCATTTTGAGGAAGAGGGGGTGGTCAACTTGTCAAATGCAGCCAAAGTTGCACCATGATGAGGACTGGTCATCGTTTGCAACAGTTGGAGGTCATCGCTGACCTTGACAAGAGCAGTTTCTATCAGGTGATGAACTGGAGTGACTAGAATGGCACGGCCGGGCCACCTCGCCATCCTGGAAGGAGACTCTGCTGTCCATATTTCATGGCTCCCTGACCTCTTCAATTCCAGGGACTTCCACGTCCACTTCATCTCAGCCAACCACACTGAAGGGTCTTCTTTTCCTTTCACCCTGTACGCCTGCATTTCCGAACTCGGAAGCTCTAATGTTCTGTTCTAGAACCCCATCTCTATAGCACTCCCCTCTTTATCCCACCACACTCTCTTTCCCTGTAGGGGGACTTCAAGTTCCTTGGCTCCTCCGGTCTTCCTCTGGTACACTCACCACTTTCAGTTCCTTCCCTTTCCAGAATAAAACCCCTTGCCCTAGGCCATCACACCCAACCTGGAAAAATTCCTCTCCTAGAGGAAGCCCACCATCCAGTGCTTGTGTGGAAAAACTTAGACCACCTCCCAGACAGACACACCTGCCAATTCATGATGCTTCATTTCTCCTGGTTCTGCCTGCCTTTCCTTTTTGTGGTTATAGTTAGGGCTCAGCTCAGCTCTCCGCAATTAACTCCCTTACTTCATAGCTTTAGCGATTCCTCTTCCTAAGTCTCCCACACACACTGACCTCAGCATAAACACGTTTCCCACATTGGAAAATCTCTTTAAAAAATAGATTCCAGAGTTTCAGGCCCAACTCAAATAATCAATTTGAAGGAGAAATTAATTCTGGATGCCAGGGATGACCTGATTCATATTCCACCCCTGAGCCAAAGAGAGAAGCCCTGCCAGTGGGAACCAGATGACTGAGGTGAAGGATGAGCATTGGCAGGGAATGAACGCAGCGCCCAGTGGCTGCCTGTGCATCTCAGCATAATGGGGCCTCATTCCTACACTGCAACTCATGGTCCCCTAAGAGACCCTTGGGAGCAAGCAGGGCTATGCTGTCCCTCAGCCAGATGTGACTCTTAATATTGAAAGAACACATACAAGCTGTGATCAAAATACACAACGTATTTTAAATTAAAAGGTCTTTGTTACAGTAAAAGCTACAATCTTATCAGCCCCCCCAAATACTCCCCTCGCTTCGCTTCAGATACACTTACTGCATTGATCTTGCCGCTCACTGAATGTCTGAATTGTCTTCTGAACGTCTTCTGCGTCTTCTTTTCATGACTTCCTCCATGCCCTACATCAATTCAAAGTTAACAGCAGCAATTTCTGTCAAATAAAAACTCGACGATTTTTATACTCTCATCCATTTCATTCTCTGGTCTGGCACTGGGCAACTTCTGGCTCTTCCCCAATGTTCCAATGACCATGAAAGGTGAACATTTTGAATATTTGGAACATCTGAAGGAGGCACAATTAAAGGCACTCTCAAAAGAAGACTTCCAGAACTGCTTCAGCAAGTGGCAAGATTGGCAGCTGAGTGCGTTTGAAGACCAGCAGGAGGAGTGTCCTGAGGAGAATTCACAGTGATGGGTCTTTTCCTATACTACTTTTTAAAATTTAAACATCAACTATATTTTCATCATACCTCATCTTCTCCTTGGGCATGTTAAGCCAATCTTCTTCCCATTCTTTGGACATAGACTGAAATAGATATTTCTTGTTTAATGATCTACCTGTTTAATGACTGATTGGATTTAAGGCCTGGTTTTTCTTTTTTTTTTTCTTTGTTCTTTTTGTACATGTCTGTACATCTTGTGTGTAGACCCTGTCTGTTTTTGCACAGCACATCTTGTTTACATAGCACTGTAATTTTTGCTGATTGTACAGCATAGCAGTTTTATGTTCTGCTATACATTACAATACTGCGTGTGAAAGTTATGCAAATGAAAGTAATGTCATCAAGTAGGAATTTCCTTTGGCCATGTCTTTGCTCTGAATATTGTAATGTACACACTATATGCAATTCCTCATTTAACCACCAATTCAGTTCACACTCTACCCTCACAAATGTAACTCCGTCATTAAACAAGGAAAGCTTGCAAAGTTTCTAGTAAAATATTAAGAATCAAAAGAATCGATCATTTCTTGCAGTCTTTAATGTCCCAAGTATTAACTAGGTGCTTTATATAGCATCTTTGTTATACCAGAGACTGGCACTGCTAGATGGTGTTAATCAGACAAAAACTGCTTTTGGCTTCACGGACTAATAGGAAAGAGAAGCTTTCTTTAAATCAATAAGCCCCCAAGTAAAAATATAATCATAAACAGTGAAAATGCTACAAAAGAAAGAACACAGTGCTATGGGTTGAAATGAGCTTCCCGAAAATGTTGAGATGAAAACCCTACACAACGTGGCCTTGTTTGGAAACTGGATCGCTCCAGATATCAGTTAAGAAGAGTTCATGATGGAGGAGAGTGGGCTCTTACTCCAATATGACCAGTGCTCTTAGGAGAAAAAGACATGAGAGAAAGTCACGTGAAACCTGAGATACAAAATACAGGGAGAGAAAATGGTCATGGGAGGACAGAAGCAAAGGCTGGATTGATGCCCTCATAAGAAGGGGAAAGCCTGGATTCTCCAGAGGAAGGGTCCTCAAGCTGAGGCTGCAGAGAAAGGACAGCCCAAATGACTTGTTAATGTTTGAACTTCACTCTCCAGGGCCACAAGAGAATAAGTTTCTGCTGTCTTTAAACAACCAGTACTTTACTGCAGTCACCCTAGGAAACTAATATAGATGCATAGCAAACAGGGATAATTTACACAGGATGTATATTGCTCAGGCTTCTTTGAGGTTTAGTGAGAGACAGAGGGGCAAACTTGTGTCAACATAAGAAACTGATTCAACAGAGATAGGGTAGACCAGCAACCCAAAACAAGTGCCAAATTACTAAAGTTTGGGAGAGACAGAAACCAAGGAAATTCTGGGATATAATATAGAAACCATTGTGAAGATTTTCAGGGCATGACCATCTAAAGGAATATTCTCTCACCATGTTATTCCCCTGGATAGATATGACCACACTGAAATTTCTGGGTCAGAAAATCCAATTGGTTTAGTTTGGGTCATGTGCCAAGTCCCTGGAGGGTTAGTGGAAATGGACTGGGGGAACTGGTCAGTTTGATGGCCTCTCCCATCAAGGCTGCTTGACTTCCAATGAATCGTCAGAGCACTGCTACCAAAACAGAAGAAAACGGAGAGAGGCTGGAACTGATAAAGTGACTCTCAGATGGCTGTTGGGAGACGTAACCATAAATCATGACTCAGGGTCAGGGTCAGGGTTAGGTTTAGGGTGAAGGTTAGGGTCTTAAAGGATGATGAGGAATATGGAAGCAGAGACAACAGATCGAGGGAATGACAGGAAGAGCTCAAGGTCATCAGAAAGAACCTAGCATGTTCAAGGAGGCGCAGATGACATTGATGGAGGGAGAAAGCCTGGAAGATGAACATTTTTAAGTTAAAATTTTGTTTGGGGACTGTTAGGTTTGAGAATTCCATGAAAACAAAGAAAACCATTAAGCAGGAAGTTGAATACCTGAGTTTTGGCTTAAAAGAGTCATCTAGATGAATACATATATATTTACACACATATGTAAACAAAAATGAATGTGATCACCTGGGAAGAAAGTGTGAGAGGATCTGTTGTTACACCCAGAAGAATTCCAGTGTTTAGAGCAGTGGCACCCATAATTATGTTTCTGATTTTGCCCACATCAGTAAACAATTACTGGTCTGTCCTTTCAAAGTGCATCTTAATTTCAATGTATGTACGTTTACTACACACTGAAATATTTATATATCATAAAGCATACACACATACATACACACAAGTAATTCTGGATGATGATATTTTAAAAATTATAACCCATTAAAATAGAAACTCATAACATTGGCTGTCTGAGTTAGAGCTTGGGGTAGAAGAATATGAGCCAGCCACAGTGCTGCCAGAGAGGCAGAAGGGAAAACTAGAAAAATAGCAAGTCATGAAATTTTATTAAAAGTGTTCCAGGAAAAAAGGAGTAGTTATAATATCAGATATTGCAGCACACTCTAGAAAGAGGAGGGCAGAGAGAGAAGGGTCTTTGGGATTTGGCAATATGGCGAGTGTTGGTGATTGCCACGGGAGAAGTTGCTGTGGTGAAGTGACTTGGGAAGCCACACCAGACAGCTGATAATGAATGAGTATGAACTTATTTAATTGTCCCCACTACCCAGCAAAAAGGGAATCATTCCACTACTTGCAAATAAGGAGATCAAGGCTCAGAGCTGTAAAGAATGTGCCTTTGTTTTTACACTGCAGGAGAAAAGTGAAAATTTAATACCAGTCCTTCCCAGATTTTTAATGCTCTGATTCATCCATTAAAGGAATCTAATAGATATAAAAATGCCATTATGTAGAATCAGGGCTTAGGTTAAAACAGGGACAACTGGACAAAAATGGTGCACTTGTGGCCTCAGGGCATTCTGGGAATTCCAGTTGGGAGAAGAGAATAAATCGGCACTAAGTTAAAAGCAAAACACCTTGTCAGGCATTCTGAGCAAAAAGGAAGAATTATCCATCCTACAGAAGGTGATCTAAGATCTGTGGGGATGCTGTATCCTAGCAGGATACAGTTTCTAAAATCAACCCAGGCTGGGCGTGGTGATGCACACCTGTAATCCCAGCTCTCCAGGAGGCTGAGACAGCAGGTTTGTAAATTTGAGCCTGGTGTTATGGCTTAGGTCTAAAACATCCCTCAGCATCTCGTGTGTTCGGAAGTGATTGCATTGATGTGAGCACTATGCTCATTAGTGGTGTCATCCATTAGTGAGTTTGTAGCCAAATGTGCTGTAGGAGGTGGGGCCTAGCTAGAGGTGGGTCACTGGGGTGTGACCTGGAGGAGTGTTTTCTTGTCCTTGGCTCCTCCTTTCTCTCTCTGCTTCTTCCTGCTAGGGTTTCCACATCTTTCCTCCACCATGCCCTTCTGCCATGCCAGTTTTGCCTTGGAATCACACAACCATGGACTGAACTCTCTAAAACTATGAGCCGGAGCAAAGCTATCTTCCTTAAATTATGAGTACTGAGTAGTTTGTCCCAGTGACAAGAAAGTGACTAGTATAACTGCTGAGTGTTCATTGATTATGGGATCAACCAGGAGTGACCTCCCACTCTTGTAATAGAACTCAAGTCCCTAATCCAGCAAAGTTCAAAGTGACCTACAAGCAATTTATCTGCATGCCAAAAATGCAACACTATCTAAAGGAGGAAAGCAAAACACAAAATTATTTGACATTCTAAGAAGCAACAAACATGCTTTTAAAGGATCTCTGAAGGGTGTATAATTAAATTTGTAGGAAGTGAATGTGACAAAGCATTCACTCTACCGTTTGTTTGGTGGTACTGGGGTCTGAAACCAGGACCTTCTCACTGAACTACCTTCCCTACCCTCCCATTTCTTTTAGTTGGAGACAATTTCTTACTATCAGTTCACTGGGCTGGGCTGGAACTTGTGATTCTCCTACCTCAGCCTCCCAGAGTACTGGGATTACAGGGGTACATCCCCGTGCTCATTATAGCTCCCTGTTCTATCTCTTTTCTTAGTCTCATGTGATTTGCTAAGGAAAAGCAGAAGAAGTCTAAATGTCTGAAAGACCCACCTCACATTAATTACAGAGAGACAAGTGGTCTGGAAATGGCCACAGCTCTCATCCCAAAAGAATAAAACAGATGCATATAAGTCATGTTAGGGACATTGACAGCCCTCTTTAAAGTCTTGCTGGTTTTAGATACGATTCTCACTATGCTTTGCTTGAGATATTGTGTAACATTTAAATAGCAAAAACATAGGTACTGTGAATTGTCACTCCACAGAATGAAATACAGGATGTTTATCTTCCAAAGCTATGTAGATGAAGGAAATAAGGCATAATTCATAGAGCAAAAGACATGAGAGAGAGAAAACAATAACTCATAAATGCGGATTTCACCACAGAATGATAGAGATTGGTGTTCAGTGTTGAATAGGGAGGAATTATAGATTAGAAGGGTAAACTTGAGCTGTGGATTTAAATAAGGCCCAGGGTTGAATTGCAAAACAATTGTTAGCTTATTGTGTGGCTTGGGACAGGTTTCCTAACCTCCACTGGTCCAATCTCTTGTCACTTTTCATCTGTGGACAATTTAGTCCTTTGTCCTTAGTTTTCTCCTTTTGAGAATGAGAATGAAAATCATATGTCTGTTAAGGAGTTGTTTTGATTAGTAGATGAGTTAATCCATTAAAGTGCTTATGAAAATATTTAATGGTAATTGATGAATGTTTGCCCTTATTATTGCTATTGTTGCAATTTTATTTTATCATTATAATCTCACATAGATAGTAGAAACCCTGTGCCTGCCTCTGGTGCTTGACAGAGGATCAAGTTAAACAGAGCATAAAATATCAACACACTGCCTCATGTGTAGTAAGTGTCTAATAAATGATACATATGGACACTCCTCTTTTAATGAGCAAGTTCTATACCTGTGACTAAGTCGTTAAGTGAATTAGCCACTAAATGAGGAGCTATATGTAGTACACATCACAATATTCAGAACTAAGCAATTGTGGAAGGAAATTGCAAGTTAATGATACTGCTTTTATTTGCATAACTCTCACATGCAGTGCTGTAATGTATAACAGAACATAAAACCTCAGTGAGGTACTGCATAGTGCAATCAGCAAAAATTGCAGGACTGCATTGGAGAAGCCACTTCAAGGCCACAGTGCCACTCATGTCCCTGTGTCCTAGGTTTGAATGCAACTTTAAATCCCAGTAGCAGCAGACTGTGAGTCACAATAACTCTTCTCAGTTTAAGTCCAAAGAGTTGTTAAACAGGTAGGTCATTAAAAGAAATATCTGTGTTATTCAAGAAATAAGGGTAATGGGGTAAATTTGAATGCATAAAAATATTAAATATCTATGTATATATCAAAGCATTAGAAAACTAGAAAAAAAAAGCAGGAAAAATTTCACAACAAACAATAGCCTTAATAAATAAAGGGTTCTTATAAGTAGATAGGAAGATATTTAAGAGTTCAGTGTACATAAAGGGACAAAGGAAATAGATGCTTCACACATGGGCATGTAAATTACTGCCAAATATTTAAAGTATTACTTAGGATCATTAACAGTCAAAGAAATATTAATTTCTTTGGTAAAATACTATTTCTGGAAAGCTATCTGAAAAATGTAGTGATCTTAAAAAATGCTGTGTTCATATAGCCAATGATGCTGCTTCTGAGAATATATCCTTAGAAAATAGCTAGAAAAGTGGACAAAGATTTATTACTAAGGTGGACTCACAGTGTCACTTATAATAGTTGTGTACAGATGGAGATAGCACAGGTTAACTATTTCTGGTTTTCATAACCTTCACATTGTATTGCTTCAACAATAAACATATATTGGAAAAAGATCACTTTTATATTAAGACACATTACCCTAGAGAGATTTTCAAATTGTTTAAAAACCAATAATTGCTGCTTCCTGGGCACTTAAAATGCCTAGTGTTTCAATGCAGCTGTAGACTTGAGGAAAGGTTTATTTGTCTTTGAAGGTGTCAGAAAAGTGCCAGCATTAGCTGTATGCATATGCATTACATTGTTGGTGGCTGGCTTACTGTGGAACTTCGCAAATACTGGATCTCCATCTCTAGCAGAGGCAGGCACTTTGTCCTGCAGATAGGAGCACAAGAGCTCAGGGACTGCATAAACAAAGGCCAGCCAAGCTCATGGAATTGAACCAGGTAAGACAGAGTCCCCTGCCACCAGAAGTGGTTAACCACGTGTCCTTGAAAGAGAAACTTGTTGGCAACCTGCCACATCACCACTCCCTACAAATTGCCAAGCCTTTATTTTTGGAAGACTCAGGAAATGTCTAAAAGCTGAGAGCTCTTGTTTTTTGGGGGGATGTGATTTTTTTGTTTGTTTGTTTGTTTAAGAGTAATGGTGCTCAGAGTAGTCACAGTCTAGAGGTCTCTGCTATCCTAAAAGTCCTTAAAGCCATTGCTTTTAACAAAATTTTTTTTTGGAAACTCTTGCCAAAAAAGCAAAGTAACTTTTTTTTGGACTGAAAGCTCTGGTTAAGAGAGCTAATGGCAACTTCTATCTCCATTGCACTTTTACCAGCTTGAAGCAGGAAAAATCCAATATGTTATATCCAATTGAGTCTGAGATGCTATCTTCTTAACACAGAATTGTGAGCAGAAAGAAGCCAAAAAGTTCTGTTCCGGGTGCCTGATGCTTGGGAGCAAATGCAATCAGCCTGGCTCACCCTGTGATCAGACTTGAAGTGATCAAGGAGAGAGGGGAGATTTGTGCCCATGCCTAATCAACCCTGGTAGAGCAAAGACATCCTTGTTCAATTGAGCAGAAAAGTCTTGAATGCTTCTCCAGGGCCTGCTTTCTCTATCTGTCCCAGAGTTGTCACGGGGAGGAAGAAAACATCCCCTTAATTCTCCCAGTCTAGGGCCTTTTTCCAGCCATAGCACGTACTTCTTCTCCTGTGACCCTCTGTCCCCGGGTGCACTCGGTATTCTGCAGGTGATCCTCATCAATCAGTCCTGGGACTGCTAGGATGATGTCTCTGACACTCAAGGAGCCCTGTGCCCAGCATGTTAGGCATCTGCAGCCCCTTGCTCAGGCTATTGGCAGGTGAGTGGCTGTGATGGATAGTTGCTATCGCAGCTGGATGAGAAGTGTCTCTGGCATCTTGACAGAGGCTGGCATTTGTGGCCTGCCCCCTTCCTATCAGGCCAAAAGACAGCCAAGGTGTGGTGGAAATCCTTGAGAATCCCAGTCAGATCCCGAGCATGGGTCTCCTGCATGATGGTTTATAAGGAGTGGTTTATAAACTAGTTTTGGACTTTTAGCCAATAGATTGTTCCTTATTCCCATGACCATGATCTCAATGGAAAGCAGCACTATCTTTCCATGGAATCACCATGGAAATCACCATGGAATCACCTAGTCATATTTAGTGTTTGGAAAGAAAAAAATAGTACATCCATTTAACCATGAATTAGTAAATCACCAATGTGGAAGACAACTTAGTGACTCCCCTTGAATGCAGAACAATTCCTGCAACTTTCATTATATTGAGACTTATTTCTTTATACTGATATGTACAGAGCTGACTGTGTTATTTCCTTCTCTCTCCAATTGTCTCTAAGCATTGCAAGTAAAGCTAGCCAGGTACTAGTACATAATCTCTAAAGTCATCAGACAGTCTTTCTCTTTCCTTGCATAGCTCTCTCTCTCTAAAATATATAAGCACAGCAGGAAGGTAGAGCCAGTCAGCACCAGGAAGAGCCTCAAGGTAAAGACGCTATGACTCCCCAGGACACAAAAGTTTACATATCAGAAACCAAGCAACAGCCTCCTAAAACAATTCAGTTGCTACCTTAATTGAATTATGCAAATTGATCCTTCCGCATACCCTTATCTCTGCATTTTGCAGGGATGCTTTTCTCCCACCTGCCTAGCCAGCTCCCGTTACTCATGTAGTTCCTGCTAAGCTCACTGTAACTCATCTTCGAGGCTCCCCCTTCTTCACGAGATAATAAATCCTGGGGGAGGCCTAGCATTAAGGCCTTTGTCGGCACATCCTCATGGGGATTGGATTTAGGACCCTTTGGCTGCCCTTAACGTGGAATATGTCTTTGTGTCTTTACTCACCGTGGGCTGCATTGGAGATGGTAGATGGGAATTAACTTGCTGGGATTCCAATAACGTTTCAGTGGGATTATAAACGTAACTTTTTGGATTGTGAGGAAGACTGGAAAAGGGTTTACAATACTTGGATGACTGTACTCAATATCTGGAATTACCATAACCAGAAATGAGGGGATGGGAAGATAGGTTCAGCAACTGGCCTGGCCCAGTAGGTTGTTTCTGTGGGCTGAGCCCAGGCCCAGACCTGGTGACCTGTGCATGCAGTTCCCATGCTACAGAGTTACCAGGGCTATAACAGTCACTGCAGGTCCCCCTCAGTCACTGCTGCTGTCTTCCACTGGGAGCTGGGCAGACAAAAGCCGTGGGAAGTATGTGTGACAGGGGAAGTTTCTAGCTAAGCACAATGGCTTCTCTTTCCCCAACCTTTCTTCCATTCCTCCGCCTCAGGAATATTCTGGAGCTGACATTACGCAAGATGCTCGTTCACACACATTTGTTTCATTTTGTTTTGTTTCGATTCTTTTTGTTTCAGTTTTCGGTTTAAACCCAAGGCTCACACACGGAGCTACATCCCCGGTCCTTTTTAGTTAGAGATAGGGTCTCCCTAAGTTGCTAAATTGCCCAGCTTGAGCTCAATCCTCCTGCCTCGGCTTTCTAGAGTGTTGGAATTACCATTCTGTGACATCATACCCATTTACGCACAAGTTTTAAAATACATCATGTCAGCTCTGGCCTTCTTGATTCTTTGGAAAAAAAATTTTTACCCTACCCCATCCCTGGGCCAAAGACTAGTTCTAGTCTATGGGCTGTTAGGAGCCAGGTAGCAACAGGCAAGAGTGCAAAGCTTCATCTGTATTTCCAGCCATTCCGCGTTGCTGGAATCACCATGCAAGCTCCTCCTCCTGTCAGGTCAGTTGACGTTGGACCCTCATAGGGGCATGGATCCTGCAGTGGACCACACAGGCTTAGGATCTAGGCTGCATGCTCTTTATGAAATCTAATGTGGTTCTCATGTAAATAAAGTCCACAACCAATGTAATGCCCTTGAATCATCCCAAATCATCTCTCTCACTCCTCTTCATGGAAAATTGTCTTCCACAGAACTGATCCCTGTGCCAACAACCTTGGACATGGCTTGTCTTGAGTTCTCACCTTAATTCTTTCCAAACTTCTTTTGGGTCCACTGGCTTCCAAACCAACCTGACATCCCCAGTAAATACTTTGGCCACTGGTATTTACACATCTTCCATCTCATTGTCAACACATCTGCTATTAATGCCCAGCTGGGGATCAATTCAACTGTTTGTTCTCTCATCTTCTTCCAAGTAGGCCAAATGCTGCATGGAAAATTGCCTAAATATCCTGATCATAGGACCAAAGACTTATGGTTGGCTTCTGAGCACACTCGCTGGTTCCTAGTAATCAAGCCTCATCCACTATTTTTTAAAGCTGTTACTCATCTTCACTGTATCCATAATTGTTCCATTATCACTCTTCCTGTTCTGCCTACATCCAATCTTCACAATGAGCTTCCCCCCCACACATCCTCCCAGGGACAATGAAAGCCACAACCCAAGAATATGGTAGACATTGCTTTCTTCTCTACCTTCCATGGAGACATCCATCCTTTCATCTGGTCCCCAAGAAACACGTGTCTCACCTTCACCAAATCATAGTTCACTGCATGTGAACAAGGAGTAGCTTGGCTCCATTCAGCTCCTCCTCTTCTTGCTCATGCTGATGACCCATCTCCATTTTCTCCTGTGCCTTTTGATCTCCCTCCTCTCAGCTCACCAACACATCTGAGTCTCTCAAGTCTCTCTCTTTCTTACTCCACTTTGATGTTTTGGTTGAAACATAGCTATAGCCAATGGATCATTCCCAATTTCTCATGTCATGGAGTCTTACTTTTCTTTTGTTGCTGAGACAAAATACCCAACACAAAGTCAAAGGAGGAAAGTTTATTTAGCCCACAGTTTGTAGAGGTTTCTGTCCATAATCAGCTCACTCTAAGGCAGGGTGGTGTGGCAGAGGAGCAACCCTTGATGGTTGTAGAAGACAGCAAAAACAAGAAGAATAAAAAGGGAGAAAGCAAACCTCTTTTCCTCTTTTATATCAGTGCCGGCTACCTGCCCTAGGGTGGGTCCTCTATACCCTAGGGTGTAGAGCTGCTGAGTCACTTAGATAAGCTCCTAAACTTCTCAAGTTGACACAATGAGTCAACCATTACAACATCCTAAGGCATAAACAGCTGCCCTAGGGCATGTCCTCTATACTCTAAAATGCTGTGTCACTTAGTTAAACTTCTAAACTTCTCAAGTTGACACAATGTATTAACCATTACAGAGTCTATGAAGCATTTAACACTGCTGATCATCTGAACATCTCAAAGTCCTTTCCAGCTATCCCCTTACCTACTCGACAATGGACTTCCATTCTGCTTGTCCAGTCCTGCCGTCTCCACCTTCCTCTAGGTTTTGTCTTCCCCAGGTCTCCACCTTGATGGCATTATCTTCTTGTCCTACACATTTCTATGTTTTGGCCTCAGTTATTCCTTATCAGCATCTCAATTTATCAACTTCTTTAGCTTTAACAATCTCTTGTTCATTGGTGATGTCCAAATCCATGTCTTTATCCTATTTTCCTTCTTAAACTCTATCTGCAAAGTACTGCAACTTCCAGAAACTTGAAAAACCCTGGATAAACTTATTGTCCTCTCTCTCCATGTCTGATTTCAGCTAACAATGTCACCATCTACTGACTCTCCCAAGCCAAAGAATGACAGAGTCATTCTTGTTCACTCATCCTGAATTTCTTGCCCTTCCTCAAACCAGATAAGCCTATTCATGACTCTGATCTTTCTGTCTTTCCTGCTTTTTGTCATCTTCCTTTGCCTGTCAAACTCCTACTCCTGCCTCTAAATTCAGGGCAAAGGCCAGGACCTCTTCCTGGATACCCAGGCCTACTTCTCTTGCATAATGACCTCTTTGGCAGTCACCACCATCTTGTGTCTTGCCTGTGAAGATTATCATGTGATAATCTATTCTGTATGGGGACGCTTTCCTTTCCTAGGCTCTGAGATTCTGCAAGACAAAGACACAACCTTAGGGTGTATTCTGTTCTTGTAACTGAGTGTCACAGACTGGGAAATTTATAAAGAAAGACAGTTATTTCTTATAGTTCTGGGGGCTAGAAAGCCCAAGGTTGATGCAGCCACATCTGGTGATACCCTTCTTGCTGATGAGGACTCTGTAGTGTTCCAAAGTATCCAGGACATCGCATGGCAAAACAGAACAAGTTTGACAGCTCAGGCCTCTCTTCCTCTTCTTGAAAATTCATGCAAGCCATCATGCGGAGCCTTCCTCATGACCTCATCTGATCCTAAGTATTCCAAAAAGCTCCTACCTCCAAGTACCACTAATATGACTTTGAGGAATAAATTTCAGCATGAGTTGTGAAGGTGACAAAACTTAGATCAAAGCAGACCATTTTGTTTTCATCTTAATGTAACTAGATCTAGCACGGTGTCCACCTCTGCCTAGTACATACAGTCATGTCCATTGACAGGATAGGGACTGCTAGCTGCCATCCTGGATCCACTATTCCCCATGGAATGGCAGAGTCAGGCTGCAGAAGCACAGACTTAGGCTTGCCTCTCAGCTCCAGATGCATATGTGTGACAGTGAAACTTAATTGTCAACTTGATTCACTTGCATTCTATCTAGAAGATTAGTAAAGCATGCTTCTGTGTATGGGTCATGGAGGTGTGATCTTAGTGTCTAAAACTGGTCTCTCATCCCTGGCCACATTCCTCTCTGGAGCTATCACCCTGCTCCATTTCCCAGTTGCCATGAAGTAAGCAGTTTTGTTCCACCACGCCCTTCTACCATGATGTTTCTGCCTTGGATCCTTGAAACCATGTACCATCCTCTAGAACTGTGAGACAAATGCACCTCTCCTTTTTAAAATTGTTGGGTGTCAGGTATTTGGTCTCAGTAGTGGGAATGCTGACTGACACAGTGTCCTTGGGAAAGTTATGGAGCTCTTTAAGCTCTGAGGATATGGAGAAATAATTACCCTTTCTCATAAATTCGCTGTGAGAATTAAACAAAATGATGAACGTAAAATACACAGCATCATGTCCAACTCAGAGTAAGAGCTTTACAAATGTTCACCACTGTTATTAACAATGTGAAGGCCCATAGGCATAGATTCAAACCTGGAGTCTTTTTTAAACCCTTGGCTATCAGAAGCTCTGAGGCAAGTTTGAATTAATAAGTTTCTGATGAATTTGGCTCTTAAAGGCATATAACATTAAAAATGTATGCTATTTTATGTTTGGGTATAACTGTAAGCTTCACCACATATTTTATATGTTACAGTCACATAAGAAACAAGTCTTCAAACTCATTGAAAATGAGAAATCCAACAGGGAAAATATAAAAATATCTGTACTGAGTATTGAGCATTCATGCTTCAAAAAGTTTACAGAGAACTCCAGCAGTTTTCTTGGTTGCATAAGAAATCTTTGCCTTCTTCAAAGGACACAGGGGCAAAAGACCATACCATATGTCATTTCCTCCTCTAAATTGCTTTAAAATACTGACAGATACACATTTGTATGGAACTTCTCATGATCCATTATACTGAATTATTAACCTACTTTCCTAACGGCCATTAATATCCACCTCCCACCAGATGAAAAAAATATATAACTAGACTTCTGGGCAAAAAACAACAGCTTATCATTCTCTACATGGAAACTACATAAATAATTAGCTTTCAGAGCTTCAGTAGATTTCATTCATAAATACTCTCATTTTCTAAGAGTTGTTAACTCAGGTCATATTATTAGGCAGTATCCTAGAAGGATACTGTGGGTCAGAGATCAGCTCTGTCTAGGTAATTAAGCTAAAGTGAGGCCTTAAGGGGACGCTGGGAAAACAAGCAGCCAGCTCACTGCTCTGGTAAGTGGCTGTGAGCCTTCTGGCACATGGGCTAAGAATCAAACATCATCCCCCCAACTCCCTGTTAGCAAATGGGAGCCAGAGATCTGAGTATCTCTTGGGAGGATCAATGTATGCAATATAGCAAATAAGGGGGATTTCATTCTACTATCTTTTTGAGGGCAAATATCTTTATCGCTGTTTTGCTCTGTTCTGATTAATGGTATTGCTCTATTCAATATACTGTTTTTATAAGTTCAGTATTTCCTTCCATTTTGCTGTACCTGATTGAAAGAACAACTATTGTGAAGAAAATGAAATACACTATTGTATGTATTATTGTTATCTTGATAACCTGCTGTGAAGTTCTGTACTAATTTCACTACACTGTCTCAGTTGGCTTTGTTCTGTCTTGTTCTGCTGTATTTTACTACCTTCAAAATAATAATAATAATAATTTTTTAAAAAGAGAGAGAGATAACAAAGTAACAAAATACCTCCAAAAACTGCCAACTCCCCCAAAGCTGATCCATGGGGAATGGATGAGGAGAAACTCAAAAACAAAGCAACAGAATTATATAAGGTGATTAAAAAGATAATAACAACAATGAAACAGATTAGTAAGGTACTGAGCAAGCTGAAATATGATATAACTAAACAGATAATGGACTTAAAAAGCAAAAGGAGGAAAAGAAAGTTCTCTGAAGGATATAACTGCATGTATGGTTAAGTGTGTAGCATTGATAACCATGTTGCTAAGTTTTTGTTTGATCATTGAACAGAACTGTTTGCAGTCTCACTGTTTGAATGTCTACTTTGTATGCTTTAATTTTGTAACTTGAACAACTAAATCTAAGAAGACAATATGTAATTTATCAACTAGTGATTTCTTACTGTTTATTGTTTTTTGAAATACTGTACTGTTTCTACCCTTTTTTCCATTTTGTTTTGTTTTTTTCTCTTTAAATAAAATTTTTAAAAAAAGTGAGAACTTAAGGCGGGCCCTAATCCCATAGGGCTGATCTTGGACTCCTAGCCTTTGGGAATGTGAAAAATACATTTCAATTTTTTGAAGCCAATGGGTCTGTGGTGCTTAGTGTTGCAACCCTAGCAAACCAATGCAGAGACTTGACGGGAAGCCACACTGTTTCGCCTGCCCCCACTCTCAGCCTTGCTGTCTTCCACACTCTCAATCATGGCATCATTTCCAGCCATGCACACATGTGGTATCTTCCCAAGGTCTCCCCTCATGGGCGCATGTAAGGATGACACTGAGTTGGATTTGTGTCTCCTCTCCTGTCACTTTCCCGATATGGAGATGATTTCCTGGAGACAGCACCAAGGCTCTGCTCTTGGTCAGCGAGACTTTGGGACCATGCTTGTATCAGTCCAAATTCATTGTCTCGACATGTGCACTTTGACTAGTTCCCTGTGGGGACCCCTGACCTACACAGTGGGACCTTACTGTGCACACAGACCTCCACCTTCCCTCCCGGAGCACCCCCTTGCTTCTGTCACAGGCCCATCGCTCACCCCTGAAATGGCCCGTCTAGGGTCTGAAGCGCCTGTCAGTTTGTCACCTTGGCTCAGCCCATAGCTACTCTTTAATGCATGCTGAGCTAGTGCTGCCTTGGGCCACAACCCAAATGCTCTGGGTTCAATGTGTTGAATTACAGCTCCTTCCACACTTCTCACTCATTCTGTTAGCGAACAATTGTCTTCCGATATTCATCTGGCAGAAGGGAAACTTCGTGTACTACTCTAGAAGGCAGCTTTGGCATCTGTGTGTAGAACGTGTGGAAAGGCAGTTGTGTCTTCCGCAAAAAGAGCAAAATCATTCTCAGCTGTAGCTAAAAATGAAACACTTCGTGTTGCAAAGGAGTGCCTTTCCGGTGGTGGGATGGCCATTTCCTTCTTCCTCTTTGTTTCCCTCCCCTTTTCCCTCTTCCTTATCTTCCTCCTGTGTGCCCTATGCTAGGAGCAGTACCACATCGCCCACACTGCGCACACAGGGTCTCAGGTTCTCCCCTGACTCTATCTCTATCCGTGCCATACCCACGGAGTCACTTGAGCCCAAGTCCGTTCACTTCCTCTTGGTCTCCTCTTCCTGTCCCTGCCCTGCTCTCTCACTCTCTCCTCCCTGCTGAAGGGCACCTTCCTCTTCCCCTACCCTCTACCCATACAATGCTGCCCTGATCCTGAACCCAGGATGTCCTTCCTCAACCCCAGACCTACTCTCTCAGCTACACCCCAATCTTCTAGATCTTACTTTGTGATGCTAAAGTTAGATTCTGTGAGCCACATTGCTGCTTTGGCAGACTGCACAAGAAAAGGACCTTTCTCCAAGCTGCACACCTGCCTCTCCCATCAGCATCACTGGAGCGATGGCACTGGCATCCCATGGCCAAAGTTGGGGCATCCCATGGCCAAAGTTGGGGCATCCCATGGCCAAAGTTGGGGCGTCCCATGGCCAAAGTTGGGGCTCTTTGGACAGCCACAAGCCCATCCAGGCACAGGCCATCTGAAACACCAAGGCTGGCAGGGGAGCCACCCCTCTTTAGAGATCTGAGTACCCCTTCTCTGTCTTTCTTCTAAACCTCAAATTCTCATGAATCGCCTCTTCCCTCTGTTCCGGAAGCCCTCCCTTTGGAACCCATGATTGTCTTTGGGTTCCTTCCATCCCTTTCTCCTCTGACTTCCCCATGTCAAATCCCTTCCTTTGCAGTCTCTAGAGGAAGTCTATTGTCTTCCTAACTACACCCTGACTGCAGCATTCCAGACAGCCTCCCAGACAGCCTCCCAGGTAGAGCGCCGGATCTTTTTGCACAGAGATTGCAGAAAGTTTGTTTTGGATTCAGGATGATCTGTCCCAGCCCACGCATTTGTTCTGGAGACAGATCAGGCTTCCCTAGATCCAGGCTCAGATCTAGCTTCCCTGCCTCTGTTTATTTGTTTGTTGCGCATGGTTGCAGCCCCTCTCTCTGCTCATTGCTCCGTGGATTCTCTGCTGAGAATCCACTCTGTGCCACCTTGTTCTCAGGCTCAGCTCCAGGGCTTCTTCCTCTAGAAGCTTTGCTTGTTCTGCTCCCCTGTTCATTCCCAAGAGGGTCCCTTCTCTGACCCCCTGGCCTCAGCTCTGTCCCCTTATGGTTCATAACTACTTAGGGCAGAATCCCCAGCTGGTCTTTTCACTGAGACATTCTGGCCACCATCTCTCCCAACTCCCTTTGTCTGAGTTTCCTCCTCATTATTTGGCCTAAGAAATACTTCCAAATGCACAGAAGAGAGGGAGAGGGTCCTGAGATGACATTTGGTGCTTCCAGTGTACACTTCTGACCTCAGTGTGTGCTGTGGGACATAGTCTCTCCGGGCATGGAGGTACGGTCAGAGTTCCAGGGCTGTGCCGGTTCTCCTTTGGAGTTCCACAGCATCTTGCTCCTCTCGTGCATTTCCTGGCTGAGACAGATGTGACTGGAGCCCTGGGGGCTTTGGCACTCAGCTCCAAGACCACAGCTCATCTCTGTGAGGTGGAGACAATGAAAACAGCTTCTAAAGAGCAGGAGACACCCGGATGCCAGCTGGTGCTGCACGTGGAGGGCTGGGCCAGCCAGGGAAAGACCTCGAAGGGCCTGGCAACAGGGTCCGGTGGGAGGACTCCCGCTTGAATTGAGCACAGCTGTCTTGATGACAGAACAGAAAATGATCCTTGTCTCTAGAGAGCTGACCTGGCCTAAAACAAAAGGAGGGAGGTTTAAAAGAGGACCTGCCAAGGACAAAGCCCAGACCCTCTCATCAGGTCATAGCCATCTTCTCCGCCCAAGGAAAGGAGAATGTGTCCAATGCAGCGGCCCCAGAAATCGTGATTTCACTTTGTCCCCCTGTCCCTCTGCCTCCAGGCTCTGAAAAATCACTTGAATTATTTTTCATCTGTTCAAAGTAACACTTGGAAAAAGGTTTTTTTCTTCTGTGATGCTGTGTGTGTGCGGCATGTGTGGGTCATAACTACTTAGGGCACCTGCAGTGGGTCTCACTCATCACCCGAGCACTGAAGAAGCCAGCAAGAGGCAAGAGGAGCAAGAAGCAAACTCTTCTGAGGTTTTCTGCCAGGAGCAGGCAGGCCCAGGAGGCCCAGGTATGAGCAGGGGTTTGCTGTCCAGTGACCAAGCCCAGGCCAGGGTCCCCAAACTTCAGATTCTCCACCACTCAGGGCTCTCACTTTGCAATGAGATGCCACTCTTAGATTCACAAAACAAGAATTTATTATTATCCCCGCAGCTCCGAGTGGCAGATTCAATATCCCTTTACCGGGTAAATTATTTATATTGAAATATGTTCCTAGGAGGTCACAGCAAAGCCATATAAGCTGGAAGCATCGTTTAATTTATTGTTGCCTGGTTCCCCAGTTGCTGCTGGTTCTACCATGGTCATTTTTTACTGCCACATTTCCAGTTTGATGCTGTGCACTGACCAGAGGGGGAGTTTTTGCATATTGCTCTGTGGGGTATCACACAGGCACGGAGGATGTCATGGTCATGTGCATGGGCCCGAGAAAGCCTCCCCAGGGGTGATGACCCTCGACTCCTGTCCCCTCTGACCTAACACTAATGGAACACTACCCAGTTCCCTCCTCTGTGCTGGGTGCTTTGCAAGCATGACCTCACTTTATACTCCAACCACCAAGCAAAGCAAGTGATGCCCTGGTCTACCTGCTCCATGGTGGCCAACCTTAAGGCTCTGATGAGGCAACTCATAGTCTATGGTTGTGCAGTACATGCATTATGGCACCAGATTCACATTCACATTGGTTTGAATCCACTTGCTCTCTCTGGTTATCCTGCTTGATAGGTGGGGTAGCTTCCTGGTTAAGGGCAGAGCCTATCCCTTGGGGGCTACTTAGCACTTCATTAGCATCCTCCACTGTAAAACAGAGATACTGCTGTGTGGATTAAAAGAATTAACAGAGGTTCCTGGACAGTTCATTGCAAACATCTGATTAAAATGTTATTAACAGTAAACCACGGAACCAAAGTGTTCTTTGCCCCATTCACAAATGTGTCTAAGGCTTCAGAGCCCAAAATCAGATTTCTAGCTGCCATTTAGTGACTCACTGGCCATGTCATTTCACCTCTGCACCTTGGTTTCGCTATCTGTCCAACAGAGACAATGATTCCATCCTGATGCTTCAGGAGCCCTTGAAAAGGGCTGCAAAGACAGCTGGAGAAACCCAAATACTTTTCAAGTCTTCAGTGTTGACTCAAAGCAGCCCGTTTCCCCTCTCTGAGCCTGAGGTGCATTTGGTGCAAATTGTTTTGCTGTTGACCTCACAGACTCCCCTTCTCTCCCATCTTGACCCCTGTGACTTGCAGCTCAAGCTCCAAGCTCCGGGTGAAATGTTGCTTCCTTTGGAATGGCTTGGTGACCCTTCTTCAGCTACTGCTGTGTCCTCTGTGACTCTTGTCTTGGTCACTTCCTCATCACTGAGACACATACCTGACTCTCATAATTTCCAGGAGGAGGTTAATTTGGGCTCACGGTTTGTAAGGGTTTCAGTCCATAGTCGAAGGCAGGACAGCATGGCACAGGGTCATGGTGAAGGAGAATTGCTTGTGGTTTGGCAGTGGGGAAAGAGAGAACAAGGAGGTAGGATGGGGGAGGGAGGCAGACCTTTCCAGGCCACGCCCCCAGGGCCTGTCTCTTTCCTCCAGTCTCCACCTCCCACTAGCATCATTAGCCACACGCTCATCCATGGACGAGTAACACGTGCCCATGAGCCAATCACCTCCCAGTAGCGCCACTTATGAGTGGATGAGGCTTTGGGGGCCACCTAGATATAACTCATAACTTCTTTCATGCCAGGCCAGCGCCTCAGGGGTCATTCACGTGTCAGGTCCAGGAAAGGGCACCATACCAGCAAGCAATCAGGGGACCAGAAAGTAGCCTTTACTTTCAAGGCAGAGGCCAGCAGCAGCCAGATTTTCTTATTTCTCTTCCCTATCACAAGGCCAGCTCCTCAGTCTTCAAGAGGAAAAGGAAAGAGTGGGGTTTGTAGGTATTCTTCCCTGCATTTACTGTATGCTAAGTCTCTCTTTGTTCCCCTGACACAACAGGATTTCTTCTCTGAAACTTTGGTCCAGTGAAAGCCCACTGTTGGCTATGATATACTCAGGTCTGCTTCGATGACAGCATTTGAGGCTGTCATTCCACCCCTAGGTGCACGGCGAGGGGCGATCCACAGAAGAGTACTTTAAGTGCACGGAGCACCCAGTCTCATTACTGAGGAGAAATGGTGCTCCTAAACATGCAATGGCTGGAAGGGGTGGGTTCCCTTAACTGATGACCAAACACAAAATGAATCATTCAGCCTGGGGTACTCAATCCTACCCGGATATGAGTAACACCTGGGGAGCTGAAAAATAACACTGACCACTGAAAACCAAATCTCCGCAGTGGGGACCAGACACATGTCATATTTTAAAGCTCTCAGGGGATCCTGATGCACAGGGAAACTGATGCTCATTTTGAAGCGCTGGACTCCATCTCTCACTTCCCTGAGCTGGGCCAGGATTTGCACAAGAGGATTTATCCTAGAGCTGCAGGGTCCACATGCATCCCAGAACAGGTGCACAACTCTCCAAAGAGGGTGTCACACTGGCTATTGCATAACACACAGCCATTGAGGGAGAAGGTATCATCGATAAAAGGCAAACCCCCAGAAACCAGGAGTGCTGAAGCGGAGGAGGAGCGCCAGACTGCAGGCCCCGGGGGACCCCTCCTCTATCAGTGAGGCAGAATAACTAATCAGCAGCCTGCCTGGCTCTCAGGGTGTTTATGGCTCCCAAATGAGGATGTAGACAGTAAAGCACGTTGCAACTCGTGAGATTTTGTATGACGATGAGTTATTATGTTGGATTAAAGTTGTCACTGCTCTGCTGCTTTTGTGAGGATAAAATACATTCGACATAAAAACAACAATTGAGTGAGAAAAAAAATCCTCTTGTTAGACTAATTTGCACCTAGAATCTGGGTATTATAAGCATCGCTCTGCCCCAACCCACTGAGGGGAAAACATTGAATGCAACTGTTCACCAAACCTGGAGCTGCTATGCCCAACAAACATGAGTCCTGCCCAATTTGAACCGAAAAGGAAATGTATCACTGGCAGGTCAAGGTCTTCACTGATGTCTGCTAGTCATGTAAGTCCCTATCGCATCCCTGTTAAATGCTTGCCTGTCAAGAGCTGATTGTGGAGGATAAATAAATGGGGAAGCTGAGTCATAGTAAGATGGTCTGGGAGGTCCAAGCCTTTCAGAAATGCAAAGGGCCAGACACGGTGTGGGGTCATTGGAGGAGGAGCCACCACCATGGGCAGAGGCCAGTACCATAAGCCCCAACTTGTCTTCCTTCCAACAGAGGAGTCAAGGGACTCTGACAGTATCCAGAGTGGCCTTCTGTCCTTCTTTGCTAAACTTGGGGAACCCAATCCCAGCCTAGTACTCTTAGTTCAGCTCACGCCAGTGTTGACTCACCTGCCTGGTGACCGGCCATGCTGAACCAAGGACATCTTAGACCTGGTGTTGGTCAGCTCGGGCTGACAGAGCCAACTCTGCAGCCTAGGAGGGCTCAACAATGTATATTTATGTTCTCACCATTTTGGAGGCTGCACTTTCAAGGTCAAGTGTTGAAAGAGCTGGTTCCTTCTGAGGTTGCTCTCAGGGTCACCTTTGACCCATCCTAGCACAGTTGTTGTGGGAATAAGTCTCCCCCTCTTCTCATAAGAGCATCATTCAGACTGGATTAAGAGCCCCCTGTGATGGGCCCCTTTGGATCTGATCAGCTCTTTAAGACCTTTTCTCCAAATACGATCCCATCCTGAGATGCTGAGGGTCAGGGCTTCAATCTATGAATTACTTTTGGAGAGGGGACATAATTCAAGCTTTCTCCACAATTGTCCCTGACACTTCTTTGCCTGACTTTCCCATCACTACAGTCTGGCTTGGTGTCCTAGCTTTATAGACTTGGCCATTGGTTTTGGCCACTGACCTCACCCAATGCCCCCTCGTCCATTCACAGATGCACTGCGCTCCTGGATGTCATAGGACGGAGCCCACCTATATTCTGATCCCTGGGTCTTAGGCTGACTCTACCCTAGTTTTGGGGAAATGGAGTTTGGATATTTTGCCAAGAACCAGTATTCAAGCTGTGTGTTCCTGGCTACAGCCTCATGATCCCTTCCCAGTCTTTGTGCAATAGTTCTGTAGTTTGAATGGCAGGGAGGGAACGCAGGAGAATGTAAAGGGCCCTTTGCAATGGTCATCAGTAGCAGTTAGGGTGGCCTTTTAATGCTCCTTTTAAATGCTGTAAACCCAGTCCTTATACAATTGCAGAGAACCAAGGATGGTAGTCTACGTGTGTAACACAAGGTACTCAGGAGGCTGAGGCATGAGGTTTGAAAGTTAAAGGCCAGCCTGTTGCAAAATAAAAGATAAGAAAAAGGCTGGGGAGGTAGCTCAGCACCTAACAGGTTCAGTCACTAGCACCACAAGAAGAGAGAGGAGGAGGAGGAGGAAATTTCGAAAAAAATGTCAAGGAGACTGGCACATTTAGCTACCAATGTTCCTGAGTACACAATGAACCTACTTCTCAAGAGGAGCGTGGGCCTTGGCTGACAGGGTGGGGGATACACCGCACTCGGGAACCTCGGGAGCATCGCAGGTCTTGGTGCCAACACAGCACTCGCCTCAGACCGGTAAAGCCAAGTCCATCACGGCTGGCAGAGTCTGTGTAGAGGGAAGAAGAATACGGGCCAGACAGACAAGTGGTAGAGTTGACCAAAAAGTCCCTTTAGTCACCAAGAATTCTGGCTGCTCCCCGAGCATTCCCTTAGCCTCAGCCAGACACTTTACAGCTTGGGATAGACCTGCTTCTTTGGCCAAAGCACGGGGGAATCATATTCATTCATTCATTCATTCATTCATTCATTCATTTGTTTATTTCTCCAACAGACATGAATAAGTCATCATAGTCTCAGCCTTGAGCTGGAGATCAGGAAGAGTTGGATGAAAAGGACAGTCCATGGCCTCAAGCGGTAGCCTTAAGAGGCTCCTGAGAGGTGGGGACATCAGTGTCGAGCCAGGACACCTCGTGCATGCACACGTACATAGCACCCAGGGCCGGCCCTGGTCCTGAGCCCAGAGACAAGTAGACTCCAGCCAGCAGATCTGCAAGGGATAAAGGCAGCCCCAGCTCCAGAATACGGAGGCAGCAACAGATTGAAATGAGGCTGACCCAGGGGACACCAGGGGAGGGGCCAGTCCCACAGTCCCTTGCAAGCACGGATGACATCAGATAGGAGATACTAGAGGATCTGAGGGCCCAGGGACAAAGCTTGGTGTCTCCAAAGGCCTGGGACAGTTGTGAGGTGCCGCTTAGATGAGCAAGGGCACCCGAGCCCATCTAGCGCCTGGCCAGATGTCCTGTTCCATCTGGAAGACTGATTTCCTCCAAGAGCTGCTCCCACGGAGGGTCTCACTGGGCTGACTCGCCCCATGGACTGTTTCAGGGCCCCCTAAATGGATGGTTTGCTTAGACCCGGCTACAGCATCCTGTGTACTCTGGCACCACAAAGCAGCATTAAACAAAATCCTTAGCATCACAGAGGTATAATAGGTTCTCCAGGAAAACAGAACCAACTATAGATTGTATGTGTGTGGAGAGGGGAGGGGTTCCTGTGGATCCTACTTCTCTGGACAACCTTAACACCCACCTCAGAGGGTCCAGCTTTTCCCCTCCTCTTTTCTCTCTGTCTCTGCAGTAGGGGAGCTCCCTGCAGTTTTCCCATTAACATGACAACCCTGCCCAATCCTTCTGGACGACATCACCTCCTGAGCTCCACAAAGTGGGCCTTGAGTCCCAGGGGTCTTGACCTAAGACTGAGTCTATAAGCAGGCAGTGAGCCCATGAAGGCTGCCTAGCACCACCCTCCACTCCTAGAGCCATTCGATGTGCTCACCACCAACTGCTGTTACTGCACATGTTTCCCCATGGTTAGCAGAGTGGACTTGAGCTTGAATGTGGTTCAGCCCCTTCCTGGCTGTGAGAGGTTAGGGAACCTCTCAATGCCCCCAACTCATCAGTTGGATGAAAATCAGGACGGCACAGTGCCTGTTTTTCAGGTGTGCTGCGATGAGCACGTGAGCCAAATCCTGGCACTCGGTGCAGCGCGTAGCAGTCAGCACTGGCCGTGATCACTCAACAGCACGGTTCCTCCAGTCCACCCCAGGCCCTTGTCACCTCTGCTCCAATGTTACCTTCCAAGGCCCAGGCTGTGACAAGAAGGGCTGACGGCTTAACCAGAGGGGCTGTCCAGAACCCAGGAAGGCCTGGATGCTTTCTGAGGCCGGCGGAGGTCGTCCTGGGGAAGGGCTCTGTGTGTTTCTGGTCTAGAGACAGAATCAGCATCAATAAATGGGAATTAAGGAGGCACATTCTTTCCGTGAATTCAAGGAAGAGTTTCCTAAGAGTGAGAAACATCTGGAGATGAGAGTGGATGGTATCCCGTCACCCTGTCACGGGATGTGGTCACCAGGAAGGCTGAGAGAGGCCTCAGGCCTGAGTGAGCAATAACCTATGTCTCCTTTCAGTGCCTTTCCAGCCTTTGGGTGCAGGTTGCTGGTAATGCGATGTCTAGAATGTGGTTCAGAATTAGTATTCTGTACTAACAACACAGGATTTTCTCCTCCAGGCTGCCTGCTATGTCTCCTTCTATGCCTTGAGGAGAGAAGAGACAGCAGAAGGCAGGAAATAAATGAAGAAAAATAAGGGACTTTGCAGTTCAGGGCCCTAAAGGTCAGTCTGAGACCAAAGCTGAAGAGTGCAAGAAGAGAAAGGCAGAGAAAATCCACCGCCTGTGGAGACCCAGGTTAATGTCCCCAGGGCTTGGGTTTGGTGGCCAAGGGGGAGAGAACATGGGACAGATTTTATCACAGAGAACCAAAGAGAAAAGGATTTTGCCAAGGATTTTGTTCTGACCCTGACTTGTACCCAAGTGGAGTAACAGAACCTCTAAATGTGTGTGGACCCCCCCAGAGGAGCAGCAGCCTGTGCCATCCTCCCCCTACCCGGGAAGACCCCAAGGAGATGCCCAAGCCTCAGGACTGCCCAGCTGCCCAGCACAGTGCAGGACCAGAAACTGTGCATCCAAGATGGTGTAGCTGTGGCAGAGGGGTCATGAAGACTGCAGGGTCTATGACCCATGTCACAGTACGACTGTCAGCGTGAATCCAAGGACTGAGAGGGGCATGAAGCAGGGATTCCCACAGACCAGGAGGTGGGGTACAGAAGGTGGCAGCTAGACTCAAAGGAGCCCCGTAGCTAGAGGGAGGCTGCAGAACTACGTGAATGAACCTACGACCAAAGATTGGAAGGAAGGACATAAATGTCTCCAAGCACACGGCTGGACAGATGACAGTGCATGATCCAGGTGCCCCCACCTGGCCACTGGATACCTCCACCCTGTGAGTGCCTTGGTGCTCAGATCCAGACCCAAGGAAACCAGAAACTCAGACTTGACAGAAATGAAGGTTGCAGCCACTTTGTGGAATGTGAACTTCATACTGGAATTAAATTTGTTTGTAAGAAAATAAAATGCAATTGCTTACAGTAAGAATCTGTAACTGGCTCCGTACCCGCTCCCTGGGCAAATCTGTGGAAATGTGATTGGCCCTCCTGGGGCAGCCTGCGGCTGTCTGGTTGGAATGGTGATTTGCTTTGCTGGGCTGCATCGTTTGTCAAGATGTCATCAGCTTTGGACCCCGAGCAGCAACTGCAATGCAGAGGAAGGAGAGACTGGTAAGCAGTCCTCCTCCAGGCCATGGTGGCTCCGACGTGCACCCGTGGCCAGGGTCTGAATTCTGAGCCTCCTGGCTCTGGGCCTTTGTCTGCCGCTGCACCCACTTACATCGCTTCACAGTGCAAAAGCTCCCCAGGAGAAAGCCGTGCAAACCCTGGCTCAGCGTCTGTGCCCTCCATGTCCCCCATGACTTCTTGCCTTCTTCTTGTAGCTTTTGCCCACCTGGAGCTCTTGTGCTGCCCTGGGCTGCCACTCACAAACCACGCTTCTGCAGGACCTCTCATTTCTCTCCGTTACGACTCCCAAATGTACAGCCTCAGTCCTGAGCGTTACCCTGCAAATTCATCAACTCACACAGGCTGCAAGTGCAAGCCTTGGGCTGTTGACCATGCTCCTCCGCCTCAGCTTCCCCATGTCACTGGGCGACATCAGCTGCAGCCAGGCACGGAGCCCCGGGTAAGCCTCAACCTGTGCCCTCAAACCTTCCTCCACCATCGGTCCCTCTCCATTCCACCGCTACTGTCTTGCTCCTCAGCCACCACCCTAATTCGGGACAGCGCCCTCTCTGGTCTGGTCCCTTGAAAGAAGCTCCTGTCTTGTCTCACTACTTCTGCTCCTGCTCTTAACACTCCCTTCTCACAGAACAGCCAGAAAAACAGTTTAAAACGCACACACACGCACACCCTTTCTCGATACGAACTGTCTGATGGCTTCCCGTGGTGTCGGAATAAAAATCACGTTCCCCTCAGGGCCTGCAGGCCACAAGGGCCTCTTCCTGTTGGATCAGACTGGCCGTTCCACGTGACACTGCTCTGCTCCGGCCACCTGACTCTATCTCCTCCCCCGGCCTGGCAGCTCCTGGTTCTGCTCCATCTGGAGAAGGTTTTCCCCCAGAGCGCTTGGTGGCTCCAGACTGGCCTGGCCACTCCGTCTGAGTGTGACCCTCCCCTCCTCATTCACCCGGTGGCCCCGAGAGGCTGGCACAGGTCACTCAGGTGCCAAAAAAGTACAATGAGGAAAACAAAGACAGAGGCATCTCTGTTTCTTTCTCTCCATTTTCATGACATTTCTACACATCAGAGTGCTCGGATGCGTGCATATTATTGCAAACAAATATATCCGCACACAGCTAAGTGTGTGCTCGCGTACACAGGGAGTGCTTGGAATTTTTAGCTAGAGGTAGCAATCAAAAACTTGGAAGCTGCTGCTCTATTGTAACACACTGTCTTAATATCTTGTATATTATTTGTCACTAAACAAAACCTCTGTTTTGCTTGTTGATCCTTTCCCGGTACATAAATTTGTTCATGTTATATCACCTGTGTGATCAGCACTTGTAACATGTTGGCCAAATTGTTTATGTTGAAAAAAGTACAGTTCAGCCCACCTACCTGTAATCCCAGCTACTTGGGAGGCTGAGACAGGAAGATGGAAAGCTCAAGGCCAGCCCGGGCAACTTAGTGAGAGCTCATTTCAAATAACAGTAGTAAGAATAATAGTACTAATGCAGACATCTTTCAGCAGCCGTGAGGGACGAGGCCCAGATACCAAAATCCACATGGGCTCAAGTACACTATATAAAATGGTTCTGTATTTGCAGAGCACTTACACACACCCTGCTGAGCACCCTTAATCAACTCCAAATCCTCTGTCACACCCCATGCAGTGTGGGTGGTATAGAAATAGTTTTATACTGAATTGTGTATATGGAACAAAGTCAAGAAAAACATGTGTACATGTTGGTTGTGGATGCAATTTTTCCTCCAAATATTTTTAATCCAAGGTCTGTTGAATCCACAGATGCAGAGCCCAGAGACACAGACAGGCAACTCTATTTGTCAACGGATGGGCCAAAGGATGGACGAGGAGCAGAGGCCTCCCCAGGTTCCGGCAGGAAGACAGCTAGCTGTTCCCTGCGTCCTCCAGCACTCAGGACACTGGCAAATGATGTCACAATAGGAGGAAGCCTGCAGAACAAGACTTCCACCGTTACACTGGGGGTGTCTGGGCCTTTTGTCTGGGTCCATCCCTTGCCTCCGCCTATAGACTCAAACCTTTCAAGCAACCAATGTCTTAGAATCAGAAGAACAGTCCCTAAGTAGTCGCTTTAGAACAAACTTTAGAATAAACTAATTTAATGTGCTACAATTTCTACAAATATTCACCCCCAAAACACCACTAAGATCAAGACCCAGGGGTTCCAGACCCAACCCAGCTACAAAGCAGTTTTGAGGCCTTGTGTAAGACCTTGACCACCTCCAAATTTTCATTCACAACCTAAGAGTTATGAACAGGCATTTTTACCTGTTATTTGTGCCTTGATTGAGATTTACCAATGGTGAAAATTTTCCTCATTTGCTTTACCACTGACCCCCTTTTCTTATTTTTACTTTATTTACTTTCTTGTTTTTATTGATTTATTTGCAGTACTAGAGGTTGAACCCAGGGCCTTCAGACTGAGCTACAACCCCAGACCTTTTCTCTTCTGAAACTGGACCTCTCTAGTTTGCTATATTCCCCAGGCTACCTTCAACTTGGAATCCTCCTGTCTCAGCCTCTCACAGTGCTGGGATTATAGACAACCCCCCCCCCAGCTACTCCCTTTTCATATTTATATATGAATACGTTATTCTTCTTAGCCATTTAAGTCTAACATCCAGATACTGTACAAACTGCTTTGGAGTGCATTTCTCGTGAATGAGGAGATGTCCTCTCACAGCTGCAGTGTGGTCAGCTACTTCAGGAAACAACCCTGAAACCATACTTTTATTGGATCCACCATCCAGCTCTGTGTATTTGAAACATTTTCAACAGCAAGACTGAAAGTCGTCCAAAGGAACACTTACTGGGAATTACAGGGAGACATGGTGGCTGAGGATGGCACAGATTGATTCGATTCTCTTGTGGATCTGAGACCAAGGTCCAAGTTCTATATCCAGGTCGCGGGTCAAGGTGTTGTCAGAGCTGCCTCCTCCTGGGAGCTCCAGGGCAGAGTCCACCTCCTTCCGTTTTCCAGGTTCTCCACTTGTGTGTCCAGCCTGCACTCTTTGGCTCGTGACCTCACCTCCAATGACCTGTCCCATGTCCTGCTTGGACCCAACTGTGTGATTACACTAAAGGCCCAGTAGCAAGTCCCCTTGGCTATGAAGGGTAACATCTTGTGCCGTGGGTGTTTTGTGGAGAGTCCCCATTCAACCTGCCATAGCCCACATGCGCTTGGACATGCTGCAGACTGCACAGAGGTCCTGCAAATCCAGCCCGCAGCTCATTTGGTGAAGACGGTGCATATTCATTACACTAAATGGTCCCCTGCGGTGCCAGGAGTGTGCCCAAGAGGATGCCCAGTGAGGGCTGCTGATCCTAATTCGCGGAGTCCCTGTCCCGTGTACACCCTGACTGCTTTCCTCCCCACTCTCTTCCACTCAAGGCTCCTGGAAGGCCCTGGGAAGGCTTCCTTCGTCTCATGCCTTTCCCTCCCGAGGTCCCCACTCTGTGGGCCCAGGGCACAGGCTTCAGCTGTGTAGTGCACCAGGGATGCCTGCAGCTCCAGGGACATGGGGCAGTGGGTGAGAGGGAGCACAGGGCATGGGAGCCACAGGACATCGGCTCCTTTCACTGTGACAACCGAGCTATGACACACCTGTCCCTTCCCAGAGCCACTGGGTCAGCTCTGTCGTCCTATGGTGGAAGTGACTTCAAGAGACCTGTTTTCCCAAGTCCTATCTTCTCACACCTATCTATCTCTCTCTCTCTCTCTCTCTCTCTCTCTCTCTCTCTCTCTCTCTCTCTCTCTCTGTTGTTCTGTTCTGTTCTGTTCTGTTTCACTATATATAGTTCAGGCTCATTTTGAACTCCCTATGTATCTCAGGCTTGCCTCAAATTATGGCCACCCTGCCTCAGCCTCCCAAGTGCTGAGATGATAAATGTGCACCAGCAAGCCTGGTTGGGGACCCTCTTATTCTAAGAAATCTTCAGATTCTGTAACCTCTGGCCCCAAGTTCACTGTT